>JAANDH010000695.1:0-153631 GCA_011799765.1 Nymphaea thermarum | reverse complement strand
CTTTTTGACAAATTTTTCAGGAATCTATCCTAGAATTATTTGCTTTCAAGGTTTATCACCAGAATTTATTGCAAAATGGTTCAATTTTGCTTCAATCAGTTATATTTTCTTATCTCCTTCTTTTGAAGAGATAAAACTTTTACCTCCAGAAATTCTAAAAGCAGTAAAAGAATTCTCTGTTAAAAATCCAGCAGTTTCTCATGAAACTGTGATTCAGTTAAGATTTTTCTCGGCAGGCCCTGAAATTCTTCAAAAAGAAAATGGCCATTTTAAAGAAAAATCCAGCCTACATCTAATTCATATTGGAGTCGTAGGGAAAAAGTCTGAGCAGTTATTTGATACAGCTCAAGATAAGAAGGCCTATCTTGGTCATAAAAATATAATGGAAATTATCCATTACAGGAGGGCTATAGGCTTTAAAGCCATTGTTAAGGCTGTATCGGCCTACTCAGAAAACGCTATTTGGTGGCATCATGCATCCAGTAGTCGTTGTGCCCTAATAAGCACTGCTAAAAGAAAGGATCTCTCTTCTTTAGCAAGGTTGCAAGCATTTCAAAAGAGAATAGACATGGGAGACCATACATGTTGTCAGGAAACAGCAAAGTTATACTGCAATCTCATTAAACATGAGAAGCGGACATGCTATGCCTATGGCAGGGAGAAAGCTACAGAGACTGACTCTGAAGGTGAAAGGATTAAAGCCTTTCAAAGCCAGAAGATTGAGCCCAAGTCAGGCATCACATTCAGACCAAGCGGCTTCACAACCAAAAGAGGACGCCAGTCAAAAATCTCTTCAGATTCGGAAGAGACCACATCATCCTGACAGCCATCTAGAAGATGAAGACATGTCAAAAAAGAAAGCTAAAGCTTGAACCGGCAGGGGTAACTAACCAGAGACTAGTTTCTCTATGTCGCAGGTACAGCACCCTGTCTCAGCCTAGAGATAGGCAGATATTTACTGCAGTGCTGTTCTCTGGATAAGTCTTCAAACAATGCAAGCAGTAGCTCGTTAGAACCGTAAGGAACAGAGGAATCTAACGATACCTGACTTGCAAAATTCCGACGGTGGAGTGTTGAGATTTTGCTGCGAAACAGGAACTGTTCCCATGGTCCTGACAGGCGCACAATCAGGCCTGTCGAGAAACAGGGCTGTCTTCTCAGGTCTCCCGATTCTGACTCAAAGCTCAGAACTTTGCGTGCAGTAGCTCTTTTTAAATCTCGGAGTGTCGGGAAGAGAATGACACCGACCTTGCGAAAGTCCCACGCTGGTATTTTCAGATACGGTCCCTTGATCAGAGCTCTGATACCATGATAAGAAATAGGAAGGGTGAAGATGATGAACAAAAGAATTAACGTGGTTCAGAAAGAATCCCTACTTCCACGACTCAGTCATCAATTTCATGATGATCTGGTTTCCTTAATACAGTATTTATACATTGCTATGTCTGATTCGAATTTGAATCAGTTTCTATGGATGTACAATCTGTTTCCTTGAATTTCTCCTTTGAATAGGAGAAACTGACATTCTCCTGAAAGCTTCCATCATTGTGAAGAGGCGTTTTAGTTGCTCGTCCGATTGGCTTTGCTTCCATATTTGTTGCTCTTAATTTGCTAGAATTCTGGTTTATTGCTGGAGCCTTATCAAGATGCATTTTAGCCTTTTGACACTCGTGGCTGATTTGATTTCTTGCCATCTTAATTATACCTGATTTCCTGCAATTATAATCCACGCCTGATTCCATGGAGTTATGAGCCGTTGGAGACGCACCTGATTTTTTGGAATGATCTGGTGCGTTATCAAGCTTAGCTGCGGTGGTGGGGCGGTTGCACATTAGGAAGAAAGTGCCGCTGGACATGGGCATTTCTCCTAATAGTGAGAAGCGTATGCCGCTTGTCTCTCTCATTTGAATCAAGATGGAGCAGGATGGCTGGCTGATTGAATGAATGACAGCCTCGTCCGGCTCACTCTCGCTGAGTCTCCTCCTCGCACTCGACGGAAGCCCCTCCCCACCCACCGCCGCCCCCGCCGCTGTTGGAGTTCCGCACAAACGGTGACCTGGCCCTTGATCGCCTCCTTCTCCGCCGCAAGGCGCATTCTGATTGGATTTTAATCCCCTCCATTCCCCAAAGGTTGGGGGGTCTTGAGAGAGGATCCCCGAAGCTGGGAACAGCCGGCTCCGGCGCCGCTGGCGGACCCATTTCTTCTTCTAAAATGCCTTTTTCAGACAGTTTGGAAACATGTTGTTGCGATTCCGGTCAGTTCTCGGCGTAATTTGCCGATTTTTCGATTGTCTCCAGCACCCACAGCCGCCGCCTCCAACGACTGTCCCTTCTTCTGCCGCTATGGTTAATTAGACTGACCAAGGTTGAGATCGTGTTGGGAAGAAAAGAAATTTTCTGTTCAATTGAAGACGGATGATGAAAAAGAATCTTGTTGTCTGAATGAACTTGGCTTATCTAACCAGTGTTTTAATATTTAGGGAAAGAAATTCGATTAATTACTCTCACGAGCAAAAACAAGAGGGTTTTCTCTTGCCAATTACCTCAACTTATATATGTTTTGTGTCGTGATTACTATTTTGAAATTTATTTCCAAGAAAACTGTTTCAGAAACATGATATCACGTTTGAGCATTTTGTTGATTTGGGAAGCTCCTTTCCTTGGTTTGGAGATATCCAGATCTTGCTTAGTTTGGGGCATCTGGAATAATGCTTGTCTTACTTGCCTCACTTGAAACCCTGGAAGAAGATGAAACTAAGCTTTTAGTTGGTTCTGTAGTTGCTGGTATCTTCAGACTATTGGTCGAAGATGATCTCACTCTTTTCCATTTCCCTTTCAAAGAAAGGGAGATATGTTCAAACGAACCTTTGAGTTATCATGAGTTTTATGTAACAACTACTTCTAACGGTCAGGACAAAAGTCTCTCATAATAAATTTTTTTTTATTATGTGCATCAAACACAGTTAATTTTGCTTTGCAAAACAATAACTTATTGGTATACTGAAAACAATTATGGTGGGTAATAAAGAGATATTTATGGTCAAATCGCGTATTGTCATACTGGAGACGATTATGGTGGATGCTTCCTTTACCAGCAACGCGGCCTCTAGCTTTTTGTAGCGTTCGTCCTTACATGCGCGTGATCTCCACTTTAAAAGCTAATTGGATAACAGAAGAAAAAGAAAAGGCAAAGCCACACGGGAAGGAAGGAGGAGGAGCCGGACGCAACGCTGGTCGCTCTCTCTCTCGCTGCCTCTCCTCTCTCGTTCCTCTACGCCGATCATCGCTGCAGCAACTATTGAGTTCCACCACCACATTCCGGTTGTGAAAAGAACCACCACCGAATCTACAGGAACCCCCATCCTCCCCGTCTCCTCCTCCCTCGCACTCACGGAACCTCTCCGAGGGGTGAAATTCCCCGCACTAAAAAGTCCGACCTTAGGAGACGGTTTTTTTTGCTGTTTAATTTTTCCCTCGCCGTACACATTTTTTGGGTGATTCGACGTTTGATGCACAAACTGTTCACCGGGGTAAATTTTCCTCAGCCGTACGAATTTCACCCGATGCACAAGATTTTTCTTGTGCATCAAACGGGCCCTAAATGACTCCGTTACTCAAAATGATGGGTGACGGTTATAAACTTACATTAAAAAAAGGGAGAAAGGCCTTGTTTTTCTTTTTAGTCGGTTTCTTGGAAGCTAGAATTTTTTTTTGAGGGCCTCAATTATACGAAATATAATTTTCTAAAATTTATATATAAGATAAATAATTTAAACAAAAAATTTGTACGTAAATATGATATATAGCTCATTCTACAAGGAGTGGAAAACGACCAACGACATGGTCATGTCTTGTTGATGAATTCTATGAAACCTGAAATTCAATATTACAGATAAAGAAAGGATCTGAAAACCACTTTTAGGTAGTGTTTGATGCATTGGAAATGTACTATTCACTTGGAAACATTATTCAAATTTTAAAAAAATTTCCAGCGTATCAAACGTGGAATTTTTTTTTGACCGTTAATCTGAAAACCGGAAACATATTTCCGGAAATATGTTTCCACCCGGATGTGTGGAAACATATTTTCAGAATTATTTTTGGAGCCGTTGGGCTCGATAGTGGAAGGAGGAGGGGAGGGAAGGAGGCGGAGGTGAAGCCAGAAAGGAGGGAGAGGAGAGGAGAGGAGAAGAGGGAGGAGGAAAGGGGAAGAACGAAATGAGGAAGGAGGGAGGAGGAAGAGGGGATGGGATTGTGGTACCCAAGCGAGTGAAAGGGGAGCAGGGAACGCACGATCTGAGCGGAAGAGGGGAGGGGCAACGGGTTGCTGCCGGCGTGATGGTTCCGTGGTATTTGGTGGCCGCTCTCCTCACCATCCTCACTAGCGCTCAAGTAACTCTTACCAACCTAACTGTTCATTTTTTGTCCTATTTCTCCCATTTTTGCCTTCGGATCTCTTTCTTGCTGGTTAGTTTGGCTGAGAAAAGCGGTGCATTGAGATTGGGGCCTAAAGGTTCGTGTTGGTGACCTTCGAGGGTTGTGGGACGAGTTAGACAACCTTGTCAATATGTAAACTCTGCAAACCGGACACCGTTTATGAGGGCAACAAAAAATCTTTCAATTTTTCAATAGTCTTAGTACATAATATGAACAAATACAGCAACAGACTTTTATACATACTACATTGCCCCTCATTATCTACTATTTGCTCTTTATCAATGAATGATGAATCAAGGGAGAATTGCAGAGGTACTTTCTCATCAAGCAAGAAGCCATGGCTGCATCAACAAGAACAAGAAACTGTACTCATTATGAATCCAAAAGTATGTTTTCGAACACTTGGGTGTTAAGACTCCAGGGTGAGCAAACACATGATTATGGATCGACATCTACTGAGAAACTATTCTACTCATAATATTGCTCTATTAGGAAGAGAAATCTTGCAGCTAATAACTTTCTTGTTTTAAGTGAGCGAAACTTTCATCCCTCTTGCCTAGGTAACCTTTCCATTCTCCTTGCCGAGAAAACTTGTAGCTACAGACGTTGGTTTTCTCTCTCGCTGGTGCCATCACGTCACTGACATCCTCAGCTTTCCAGCAAGCCTGAGAACGCGATTTTCCGCCTTCCCTACAGGGAGAAACGAGCCGGCCATTGAAGCACATCTTCACTGGCTAGTGATTTTTCAGCTGCAGGTGATTCCCTGCTGAGTTGCTGTAATAGTCCAAGAAGAGGACTGCGAGTGTGTTGATCCCGAACGAGGACATCTTCGTCATCATGGCTGCATCAACAACATCTTCAATAGCTAAGTACCCATATCCTTCCTCGATCAACGTGGCTAATTTTGTTTCCATCAAATTGTCGCACAAGAATTTCTTGCTATGGAAAACTCAAATTCTTGGACTCATAGAAAGTCAAGATTTGTTTGGGTTTATTGATGGGTCGATTACCACACCAGCTTCTATCATTGAATGCATTGAAAATGGTGAAGCCGTGAGACGACCAAATCCTGATTTTCTTGCATGGAAAAAATTAGACTGTCTTCTAAGAGGATGGCTCACTAGGTCTCTCACAGAAGAAGTCCTTGGGCTTGTCGTGGGACTTGAAACCTCTGAAAAAGTATGGAAAACCTTGAACAGAGCATTCGCTCGTGAGTCAAAAGACAGAGAAATGATGCTGACAAGAAAACTACAACTCTACCGCAAACAAGATAAACCTGTGACTGAATATGTTACTGGTTTCAAGGGCATATGTGATGAACTTGCAGCGATTGGGAAGCCTCTTGAGGATGACGACAAAGTTTTTTGGCTTGTTAATGGTCTCGGACCAGGATATGAGTCGTTTATGACTTCTATCCTCAAGCCACCGGTTCCATCATATCTTGATACAGTGTCACTACTTCAAGGGCATGAAACAATGAAGGACTTACATGCGGGTGAGGCTAGATTGAACAACCAAATGGCATTCTTCACACAACATTCCAGCAACCAAAACAACAAAAAACGATACAACAATAGTTGGCGCAATATCAATAGCAACAATAGTCGGTTCAACTCCAAGGGACGTGGGTTCAATCCAGCAACTAAGACTCAAAATCAGCAAGGATCGGCCAATGGAGAGACGAACAAATCCAAGGTATCTTGTCAGATTTGTGGCCTAAATAATCATAATGCCTTTAAATGTTATCACAGATTTGATCATGCCTATCAACCACGTGATATGCCACGGGCATTTGCTGCTATGAAAATCGTTGATCCAACTAATCAAGACTGGTTTCCTGACACCGGAGCAAGTTCTCATGTGACCGATGATCCAGGTAAACTCAAAAGTTGCATTCCATATAAAGGAAAAGACAAAATAATGGTAGGAAATGGCCAACATCTTGATATTACACATATTGGAGTTGCCGATATCCATGTGGGAAATCGCACAATTCCCCTCGACAACGTTCTTGTCGTTCTCGACATTAAGAAAAATCTGATTTCAGTTAGTCAACTCACTTCTACTATGCCTTATGTGTTTGAATTCTCTTCAAAATTCGTTGTTATTAAGGACAAAGAAACCAAGGAAGTGATTGCAACGGGGTCTAGAGAAGGCGATCTATATGCTCTCAAGCCCAAACCGAAGAATGTGTTCTTTTCAACACGGTTCCGATCAGCTCCCTTTGAAGTATGGCATGGACGTCTTGGACATCCACATCATAAAGTGTTAGATTTCATGACTGCAAATAAGTTGATTACGATGACAGAACATTTGCCTAAATCTTTTACTTGTGCTAGTTGTCAAATGGGGAAGGCGTGTAGACTTCATTTTCTTCCTATTGATGATGATTGTGATTCTTTGTTTTCTAAAGTACATTGTGACTTATGGGGACCAGTTCCTACTGCATCTTGTCAGAATTTAAGATATTATGCTTTGTTTGTGGATCAATTCTCTAGATATTCATGGATTTTTCCTCTAAAACGAAAATCTGAATTTTTTGCCAAATTTCTTGAATTTCACAAAATGATTCAAATACAATTTGATGCAAAGCTCAGAGTGTTTCAAAGTGATGAAGGGGGTGAGTTTAATAGTCTGGCTCTTACAAATTATTTGAAAGAGAATGAGATCAAACATCAAAAATCTTGTCCTAAGACGCCAGAGCAAAATGGTATGGTGGAAAGAAAACATAGAGCCGTTACAGAATTAGGTTTCACTATGTTATTTCATAGTAATCTTCCAGCTCAATACTGGGTCGAAGCTTTTTCAACTGCAGTCTGGCTTATCAACCGACTTCCATCACAAGTTACACATGCGAAGTCCGTATGAGTTGCTTTATAAGAAACGACCTGATTACTCTTGTCTTCGAGCTTTTGGATCTAGATGCTACCCTTACCTTAGAGGATATACGAATCACAAATTTCAGCCAAAGTCGTTGCCTTGTGTGTTTATTGGATATAGCAACCATCATAAAGGGTATAGATGCATATATCCTCCCACTGGCCGTGTATACATCTCTCATCATGTCGTGTTTGATGAAACTCATTTTCCCTACAAAAACATCATCCCAACTCCTAGGCCCATAACCTCTAATGCTGACTTTGTATCATTTCAGATTCGTCCAATGATTCTTATCTTGAATCCCAACGTTTAGCCCAAATGCATAATACTGAAGATCCTTTCTTTGCCTCCTACACCCCCCCATACCCGCCCCTCTATCACCTCTCCAACCCGAGTCACCCAGTTTACCATTAGTCCCATCAACTACCTCCGCTTCAACTCACTCTATGACCACTCGATCCAAATCTGGCATCATAAAACCTAATCCTAAGTTTGCCCTCACCATCTCGTCTATTCCACTTGAACCTTCCCATTACACCCTAGCCCTTAAACACCCAGGCTGGTATCAAGCTATGAAAGACGAAATGGCTGCTTTACAGGAGAATCATACTTGGGATCTTGTGCCTCGTACACCAAACATGCATGTGATCGGGAGTCGCTGGGTTTTCAAAACTAAACTCAAAGGAGATGGGCAACTTGAAAGGCTCAAGGTGCGTCTCGTCGCTCAAGGATATAATCAAGTTCAAGGTTTGGACTTCTTGGAAACTTTCTCCCCAGTGGTCAAATTTGCTACTATAAGAATCGTTCTCAGTCTTGCCCTTGCATTTAATTGGCCTCTAAAACAATTAGATGTCAAAAATGCATTTCTAAATGGGCATCTCCGTGAGCTGGTTTATATTCAGCAACCTCCTGGATTTACAGATCCGTCCAAGCCCGATCATGTCTGCAGATTAAATCGAGCTCTTTATGGATTAAAACAAGCTCCTCGGGCATGGTATGACAGATTTGCACAATTTTTATTCTCTATGGACTTCGTTGCCAGTGTCACCGACCCGTCTCTATTTGTTCGTCGACAAGAAAAATCGGTCACTATTCTATTACTGTATGTTGATGATATCATTCTTACAGGAAATTCCCATTCATTTATAGTGTCCTTCCTCGTCACCGTCAGAAAACAATTTGCTATGAATGATCTAGGTGATCTGAATTATTTCTTGGGACTTCAAGTTGAACGGACTTCCAATGGCTTGTTTATGCATCAGTCTAAATATGCTCAAGACATTATCTCTAGAGCGCAAATGCAGCAATGTAAACCAGTGAGCACGCCTATTACTGTCAGTTCCAAATCTTCCGAGGCAATTGATCCACCTTATTCCAATGCTACAGCATATCGAAGTCTTGCAGGGGCACTTCAGTACTTGACCCTTACACGGCCGGATCTCTCCTATGCTGTCAATTTTGCATGTCAATTCATGCATGCCCCAACGATGAAGCATTTTCAAATCTTGAAACGCATTATCCGATATGTTCGAGGCACATCTCAATATGGTATCCAGTTCTATAAATCCCAAGATTTGACTCTCCGAGCGTACTCTGATGCAGACTGGGCGGGCTGTCCAGATACACGCTGATCGACTTCCGGATACTGCACATTTCTTGGTCCAAACTGTATATCCTGGAGCTCTAAGAAACAACCGACTGTTGCTCGCTCGTCCTGTGAAGCTGAATACCGGGCTCTCGCCGGAGCTGCCGCTGAAATTAAATGGCTTACCTTTATTTTACAAGATCTTGGTGTCTACCTCTCCAAAGCTCCTATTCTTTTGAGTGACAACATTTCAGCACTACATACCACTATCAAGCCAGTTTTCCATTCTCGTATGAAACATTTGGAACTTGATTATCATTTTGTTCGTGAACAAGTCGCACTGGGAAATATGAATACTCAATTCGTCACAACCGAAGTTCAGCTTGCAGATCTTTTTACCAAACCTTTATCTCAGCAACGCCTCACCTCTCTCATTCAACATCTTGGCTTACGTATGCAACCTTCCCTTCGGTTGAGGGGGGATGATAACGCACCAGATCATTCCAAAAAATCAGGTGCGTCTCCAACGGCTCATAACTCCATGGAATCAGGCGTGGATTATAATTGCAGGAAATCAGGTATAATTAAGATGGCAAGAAATCAAATCAGCCACGAGTGTCAAAAGGCTAAAACGCATCTTCACAATGATGGAAGATTTCAGGAGAATGTCAGTTTCTCCTATTCAAAGGAGAAATTCAAGGAAACATATTGTACATCCATAGAAACTGATTCAAATTTGAATCAGACATAGCAATGTATAAATACTGTATTAAGGAAACCAGATCATCATGAAATTGATGACTGAGTCGTGGAAGTAGGAATTCTTTCTGAACCACGTTAATTCTTTTGTTCATCATCTTCACCCTTCCTATTTCTTATCAAAGCTTCCCATACCGGTCGCCGCCCTGCTTGTGCTCGTCATGTTCTGCATCTTCGGCATCGTCTTCTGCGGCCGCTCCTTTGACTCCAACAGCGCCACCGCCGCGGCCCGCAGGGCTACCACCAGAGGCACGCCCTTTCATCAGGTTAGTTCTATAGTCCTTGCGATGCTTTAGGTAATCAATTAGTTCTCTTCTCCTGAGGAGGTTCTGATTCATGTGGTTCTTTCTTTTTCCTCTGTTGTTGTTAAAGTCGTTCAAGAACCATGAGAGCGAGAGTTTGCCGGTTTTGATGCCCAGAGATGAGTTCCCAAAGTTCGTGGCTTGGCCGTGCGAGACGCTCGCCACCGCCGCCAAGACGACGAAGGTGGACCTGCCTGTCTAGCTGCAGATTCCAGCAACGGCGTTCTCTCTCTTTCCCCTTCCCTTTCGTTAATTTTAAGAGCTTTACTCCCTCTGTTGTTTGAAATGATGGAAGAAGTTATCGGAAGTAACCGGAAGATCATCTGATTCTCATTTTCATGCCTAAGTTTCTTCTTGTTTCGGTGTGAGTCTACGGTTCTAATTAGTAGGCCATGATTTCAAGCCGTTGATTATTACGATGATCGGCTGAGGATCGCCTCGAAAATTTTCGCCTCTTCGTTAAAAATGATCTTGTGAAGAAGGTCTATAAGTAGTTTGAGATACGTATGAACGTGGTAAATTTTACAGTTTTAGGAGGCTATTGTCGCAAGGCCCACATGAGTGTTGTTAATATCAGCCAGTACCAGCGAATTTATATATATATATATATTGAAATAAAATGGAAATCTCCCAAACAAGATTTATGGAAGGGGAATTTGAAATGGAAAGGTGTGATTCTAGGGAGTGAAATTTATCCGGGATTACTTTATTTGCGTGAAATAAATAGCGGTCAATCCACACACGTCGACTCTAAATTGAAGCGTTTACTTCCCCCGTAACTTGTGGTTCATTTACTTGAAGCATAATGAAAATCTTGGATGCATGATTCTTAAACGTAGGGTTTATTAGAACAATTTAAGTTAAACGTCGTCCTCCTGTCAGTCTCTTGGATCTAAAATCCAAGTTAATCAGATGCTCTGCTTCTTCCAAACAGAAAACAATAATTCCTTTTTATGAGAACATCGAGCCCAGATTGGAAATCTTTCTGGGCAGATGGTTCTAGAATCAGTTTTTGACTCCAATTACTTTCAAATCAACTCCAAGTCATTCTTATAATGAAAAAAAGATAAAAGTTTAAAAATTGTAAAACCCAAAAAAAAAATAACTAAGTAAATTCAGAAAAGTGTTTCTTTTAAATTGCGTATATGAGGCAAATGACAACTTATAATGTTTCTTCAACGCAAGCTGACTAAACTAGCATTTATTGAATCTTGGATGTGTTTTCAACTCTCCTCATTTAATTATTATTGCTAAAACTAAATCTGCCCAGTGATCATCTCCCCACAAACCAAATAAGGTCTCTAAATTAAAAAACTTCAATCACGAGCTACTTGTTGCTCAGCGAAATCACTCTATAAATTTAATCATATTTACTAAGAAAGTGAACGCTTTCAATTTTGTTGGTAGTGTGACGCTATAGTTAACGGGTGCATCATAAATTCTACTTAGATTTCAAACAACTCTAAATTTCAAGAAACAAGAAGAAGGAGAAAACTTTGCCCCCAATCTCCATAACCAAATATTAGCATAGGTGTTGGAAAGTGAAAGGATGAATTTCAAAATTTTAATCAATATATATATATATATATATATATATATATATATATATATATATATATATATATATATATATATATATATATATATATCCAGCCAACCTGCCCTCTATTGATGCATTGAATTGTGATAATGTGCCTGCCCTCATATATGCATGGGTGGAGGCAAGGTAGGGCCCACATGGTCTTGGCCCCACCTTAATTTTTTTTAAAAAGTTATATATAAATTTTAGAAATTTTTTACTTGTTTTATATAAAAATTTTAGAAAATGATATTTATCAAAATTTAAGAACAACTTTAGCCCCTGATAAAAGAATTTTTGGCTCCACTTCTGCATCTATACTAACCAAAAGTCGACGAGATGTCCAAGCAAGTTGTCATCCACCACGATCAAGCTGCTTGTAGAACAACAAAATCAACCTGAAAGACAAACTTTTCTCAAGTCTATCACTTTCAGTGGGTAGTAAAGAAAAAGAAGAAGAAGATTGGCTCGAAATAAAAGGATAAAATATGGATACGTACAAATTCTAGTGTTGTAAAAATCGAACCACTCATACTGCCGATTCGGCGATTCAGTTGAACCGAACATCGTGAATATTATTATTATATTAAATTTTAGAAAATCAATGAAAAATATGTAAAAACATGAAAAACCTTCAACGTACTTTTAAAATGATAAAATAATGAACAGTGTATATGTCACATATGGTGCCCGCATCGATTTGAATCGATCGGTTCAGGCAGAATTTTGAAAGACCGAGAAATGCAGAGAGCAAAACTTCGAATCATGCATGGATGCTATTCTTTGGAGACTGCAATATAAAAATATAAAATTCTTTTTATGGGACTCTGTGGGTGGGCAAATGACCACACCATCCTCTGCCCCACTGTTCAATACTGCCTCTCATTTCAGTTTCCATGCAACCCTTTTTGCCTTCCTTAATTATAAGCAAGATTTTGATATTGCGGCCTCTCTTTTGCATACTTCTCAAAACTCGACTCCTTTGGTAACAAACGCCAGTTTTTCTTGAAAATATCTCGATTAATATTTAAAAAAATAGGAGGGCACTCCCAAACTTTTTTTTTTTTTTAAATCCTTATTATAGTTAAATCGGAATACAATGTGCATATTATGGGACATTTCCATGTGGCTTTCACCTTTATTTGCATCACCGCTTCTGGAAAAGTTGACTTTAAACTTGTACATTTGCCTGCCCACGACTGCACGAGCCATCCAGCCATATCCACTCACTCCTATGGATGGATCTGATCTCTTGGTCCTTGCCATAATGGAGCTACATTGTCTGATGTATTTTCAAATGTATAACCTGATCTCACATTTAGGCTTATCTTGAATCAAATATTATTATATATATATATATATACACACACAAACATATTGAAATTACCTGGCCATAACCCATATGGCTGGATGGTTATTTTTTAGTTTGTTCATTAAAAATCGTTGAAAAAAGCGAATTACGATGTTATAACACTCTTAAGGTTTATATCTATTTATAAGGTTAGATTGCAAAAAAATATTTTAATAATTAATTTTCATGGGTTTTTTTGTCTCGTACCCAAGTGGTCCAGTTTTTACCAATTTTCATTATATATATATATATATATATATATATATATATATATATATATATATATATATATATATTATAGAGAGAGAGAGATGCTACAAATTTGCCACCACCTTCTGTCTACCGGTGGAAATAAAAAATATACTTTTGTTCCTTTGAGTGGGTTAGAGATGCATATGCTCAACTTTTGGAGTAAGAAAAGCAATTATGAGAAGCACTACTTGCGCAGGACACCTTATGCCACCTCCTTCTCCATGTTGGTACACTCACAAGGACTGAAGGAGCAAAAGCCTGCATCAACTGATCAGTGTGGCAGCCATGCTGGTCTATGTGGCTTAATTTGGACTATCTTTTTAACCTTCTGGATTTCTATATTGGAAAATATGTTAGGGTCGTTGGATTGGTGTTTCAATGTCTTTTAGGGGAAGCCATCACTACCAAGTTGAAATTTATAAAAGTCCAGAGTGAATCGCGGTTAAGTCTACAACTTCATTCAAATATTTTACTGCAGATAATTTTCATGACACACCAATTACTATATTCGTAACAACGTCTTGTTTAAGATCACAGATATGAGAGAACTTAAAATATACTTTTGCATGTCCTGTTCAATATCTAATCTTTTATTTGTGATCTTACAATTGCATAAGATCACAGATATGAGAGAACTTAAAATATACTTTTGCATGTCCTGTTCAATATCTAATCTTTTATTTGTGATCTTACAATTGCATAAGACAAGAAGCAGACAGTTGGTCGCCACCAATTTTCTCGTTAGATCTATTTCTTGAGCAATAAAAATATCAACCACGAGGTCAAGAATAACAAAACTTAAGATTTTATAATGACCGTTTTAACCATAACATGCTTTATGCGCATAACTGAAGATAAACATGTGCACATGTTCAGATTAAGTACATATTTGATTTGTTTAATTAGGTATTTAAATTTGTTTAAGACGCAAGTTGTCTATAACATACAACTTCTCTCTCTCTCTCTCTCTCTCTATATATATATATATATATATATATATATATATATATAATGCAAACTTTTTAGAATCACCAAAACATCCAACTAAGGTTGTGCGATCAACATAGTAGACAATTAAGAGAAAAACAAAAAAAAGTGATGGGCATTTTTATCACCTAGTATTAGTTTCATACCTTTTTCTCATTGTTTTCCTCTTAACTATTCATCTACTTTATATAAACAAACCTTGTTAGATTGCTGAGTGATTTTAGATAGCATAGTCATTATTTTCTCTCCCTCCCTCTCCTTCCTCTTTCTCTCTCTCTCTCTCTCTCTCTCTATATATATATATATATATATATATATATATATATATATATATATATATATATATATATATATATATATATATATATATATATGTCCACAAGAGGAAACTGGTGGTGTATAGGAGTGAGGGTCTATGAGAAGTAAGATCAAGGAATATTTGAAAATTGGCCAAGTTGTTCCATACAATTTTTCATGGAAGGAAGTAAGCACTATTCTTAAAAAGCAATTATGTATTGTTTTAAGGGGCATAACATAGCTAGGGATGTCAACGGATTAGATTCAGATTGAATATATCCTTAATCATAACCATTGTTTCAGATATTCACGTATTCGGATTCGAATTCAGATTTAAATTTGAATAAAGAAAAATCATATCCAAATCCGAATGCGAAATCCGATTTTATGATCATAATCTGATCTGAATCCGATTTTTATCTTTATATCTGAATCCGAATTGAACCGAATTTTACCAATTTCCAAAATTTAATAGCATTATATACAAAATATTTGAATAAAAATGAATCCGATCTGATTTCTTAATCGAACATATCCTATTTTTTCAGATCAAATCGATTGGATATCCGATTCAAATCGGATATATTGACATCCCTAAGCATAGATGGTCGAGCTAAGGACTTGTAAAAAGGTAGGTCTTTAGTTCAATTTCCATAAGCACTATGGCTTTGTATCTTACGTAATGGAGTATGATGCCTAAGTTGAAGGATGCACCATTGTTATTGGTGACACAGATGCATCCCTCCTCCAAAGGCAAAAGGAATAGGGAGACCTTTGCGTCTTTTTTGCAGGCAGCGGGTTGTTAATTATCTTTAACTCACTTGAAAATAAGTATATAACCTGCTGTGAAAGTCCAGGTTGTGTAACACAAAACGATTAAATGTTGCTACTCAAGAGTTCATAATTTTTTATATGTTTCTACATACTTGCTTCATACTTTTTTGACACAAGACACCTCTCATCTTTTTGCAATGATTTGTGGAGCATATTTGGTGTCTCCTTCAAAAATTAAATTCTAGTTTTGAACTTTCGAAGATTTTAATATCTATCGCATGTGCCTATAACTTTCTACTCTCCACTTCTTTATTTTGGGGCCCTCTCTTTTAGGCTTCCCCCACTTTGTGAGTGGGAATTCCACCATTCTAAAGGAAAAATAGATCCCTTTTCCCACTGTTGCTTCCTTTGTATATCAGCACTCAACATTAAGTGTACTTGGAAGTACACCAATGGCCAAACTAGAAGAACCAAGGACCTAGGTAAAAGAATGTAGCACAATTTCTAATATTTATTAATGTGGTCTATCAAGAAAGGACATTGATTTGATGTTGGGTTCAAAAAAGAAATCCCAACTTGAAGTTATCAGGTCTAGCGGATCCCAACCTCCTTCTAACAGTTTCAATTCCACCTTGAGAAAGACTATGAACCAAAACAAACAACTACTTTAACAACTCCCTTTATAAGTCCTTTAAGATCTCTCACAATCTTTAATACGAGAATATTTTTTAGTATTACAATCAACCCCCTTTAAGACACACATATGTGCACATGTGGGACCCTAGGTTTGATTGCTGAACGTGCTTTGATATGGATCAATTTGTGTAAAATTTCTTGTTTTCTCAAGCTTGAAGAACTAGCTAAGAACTCATGGAATGATTTTGTTAAATGAAGATGGCATCCTTGCCATTAGTTTGCCTCACCATGTCAGTTCTAGTTCAAGTGGAGGAACTGACTAGAAAGTTGCATGATAGATTTTCTAAGTGGTAACTTTCCCTCATGTAGACAACATCAAATGAAAGGAAATTGAAATGGAAATAAAATCAAATATTATACTTGAATAAAACGTAACTTGTTCAAGATTATCGTGCTAGGATGAATGTGACAGGGTAACCATTTTCACAAAATGGAGAATTGTATATTTTCACAATTATATTGTTAAAAAGAGAGGCAATTCACACTCTTTCTCGCCTTACTTTACCAAAACATGGACTAACACTTACAGATTCAGTGTCTCCGAACTCATCTACCCCTAATTATAGGGTTCTGTAATAACCATCATCTTTAAGAAAATGGAGAGAGTGACTTTGGAAAGCATTCTCTCTGTTTAGGAAAATTTAAAATTTGAATACAATACCATACCAGAGGACTGCCATCACTTTCTCCACTGCAAAAATCCGAGGATTTACCGACAAGAGCTGAAAAACATCAGTAAAACATGGTAACGCGTTGGTAAATGTTTTACCGACGTTCGTAGCGGTCGACGGTGAAAACTATCACTGACATTGTAACGCACGTCGATGTAAAACTTTGCACCGACGCATCATGTGCATAGGTAAATAAAATTATTACCAACGTCCACAGACGTCGGCAATCAAACTTTTACGAATATTTAGTGGGCATCAATAAAACTTCTACCAACACTTTTCAGGCATCTGTACAACTTTTACTGACATGTTGTGGACGTCGATACAACCTTCAATTTGGGGTGGACGGATATAACCTTCAATTTGGGGTGGACGGATGATTGCTATGGTTCTTGTGTGGGTCATTATGGTGTTTATTTGCAAGCTATTAATAGTTAAGCCTATAATAAGATGTTGACGACAATAGACCTGGGCATCACGCTGGGTTGGCATGGCTCGATACCGGAGCCTGGCCCAGCGCAGTCCGACCAATTAAAATAAAAAAATATGTTTTAAAATATAAAATAAAAATTTTTGAATATAAAATACATTGTGCTTTTTATTCATGGGGTTCAAGTAGCTTGCTTTGAAACCTTTATGGTCTAAAGGAAGACATTGGTCCAGCTCCGACTCAAATAATCTAAAAAAAAATACCGATACAATATATCACTGATGTTATACGATTCCTCAAAAGTGAAGTAGGGACCTTGATTTATTGTCGCTGTGTTTGTGAAGGCTGATGCAAAGAATAGTGTCATTGACATTATCACCAAACTCAAAACAGAAGCATCCTACGATCGTCATTGCAAGGCAATATCGTCACTAATACTAGCAACGCGATGCAAAATAATCGCTGCTATCATCAATGAGGTAAAAATCATCAAAGCTAAACAGTGATGAGACCTTTACCGATGCCTTTGGCGACAATGTTCTCGTGTTGGAGCTAGTGATCTTCGATGTAGAAATGAGATCACAGTTTCATTTATTTGTTACAGTGAGAGTGCACTAAGATGTGACAGAAACCACATGCATGAACTCCCATGCAAATCGAGTTCCTTGCATTGCATTGTAACTTGAAACCCCATGCGAGTCGAGTGCCTTGATGTGATAGAGACCAATTGATTATATATATATAACCTTTTAAGTCATTTCCCCCCCAAAATTTCACCAATCTTATTGTAAGAACGCTGCTGGTGAATAAAAAAAGAAAAAAAATTAGGCGAAAGAGAAAAAGGAGTTGGAAAAACTAATTTCAAAAAGCTATGTATATATAAAGTTGGTGAACCAACTACCAATTCAGCGACTTGGTCGATTTCACCGAACCCACCGATTAAAAGGTTGCAAATCGGACAAACTAATTTAAAATATTATTTATGAAAAGAAATAAAAGGCGTTGAAGATTAACTAAAAGTAATACTTAAAAAAGTATTTAAAAGGAGTTAAAAGCATTGGCTATTGGAATTGAATTAATTTGCCACTGTTTCAATTCAAATTGGCTGATCATTTAAGCCAATGTTGATAATGCTGATGCTGCAGAAGCTCGGATCCCTTATATCCACATCATGGCCGCAAGGTGAATCGTTATGATTTGTATACAAGTTTAATATATTCATGTGATAAAGATGTTGCCTTATAACATGCCATTTAAATATAAAAACAGGAACATTTAGGTCCTAAACATTGGTACACTGTAAGCAAACTTGCTTTTTGAAACATATATAAAGTATTCACAACGTCTGGTTTTTATACTTGTTTTCACCAACTTCTATATATATATATAAGCTTAGTTGTGCATAATTAAACGGGGATGGCTTATGGCATTGTGAACATGAAGGAATTAACTTTTTCTTATTTTACCCGTTGTAGAATAGCACCTTAATGCTTGAGTAAATAATAAATCACCGTTGACCTTTTAAAAGGTAACTAATAAAAACACTTCAGCATTTAATATAAAGAGGGACAAAGATGCTCTTCAAAAGTATCTTTCGTTGGCCACAAGAGGAGCGAGTTGTTAGGAGTGATATTTTATGCTTTTATTTTGTTTTTTTGGTGAGTAGGTGGCTCTTTAATATTCTATCTTAAAAGTTGAGTTTCATTTTTTTCTTTTTTCTTTTCTTGGTTGAGCGGGAGGCTCAATTTATTCAATAAATTTTAAAATTTGAACATTGAATTATTATTTGCCTAAGCGTTAAATGTTGTTTTTATTGTATTTTTTCATAAAATTATAACATATTAGTGGAAATTGTATTAAAAAACATTTTTGTGATTGGGATATGTAAAAAGTTTTTTGTGCTGTTTACCAGAGAAAAATTCCCCTTCACCAACACTCTTAACACTCCACTCAAGGCTTATAGGAATGAACAATGAGTAAGCCTCCCAGGTCAGCGTTAAACTCGAACTCGAGTCGAGCTTTATGAGTATGAGGCAAGCTGTGTAGTTCATGTAAATTCATAAAAACATGTTAAAATTCATAAAGAATTCATAATATACTCAAATTAAAAACAAGGAAAACACGGATCGAGCCAAGTTTGAAAAAGTCGAGCACAGGTATCTCGAGCTTAATTCATTTATAAATCAAATTCCAACCCACTTGAGCATGCTTACACAAGCGAGTTCGAATCGAATGTTTTGAATGAAAGAGCAAATGTCAAATTGGAAGTCTTCTTCCTACCGTAGATCCTAACCGCTTCAACCCTAACTTATTGTACACGCTACCTGGAGAGCGTCGTGATAAACGCCGCTTTAACAATGACGATGCAAGCAGCCCTCGCATTTGCCTCCACGTGCGGTAGAGGAGGGAGCGAGAGAGAGAGAGAGAGAGGGAGGTGTGGCAGGTGCATGCTAGTGCATGTTGAGCAATGATGATGGATGATGGGCAACGCAACGCAACTCAACTCAACTCAACTCAACCCAAACCCAACGAAGGCGGAAGCCGAAAGAGAGACGATCGAGGAATGGGGAACGCCCCCACGACCAGAGACACGTCTCCCTTCCTTTTCCCTTTCCCTTGACATCAAAAGCCGTTCTCTCCCCCACTCCACTCGACCGCCTCTTCCCAATAGTAGCCCCACTTTCTTCTCCTTCAAGAGAAGAGCACAGCAGACGCCCTCCTTCTCAACCCTCCAATGGAACATCCACGATTCAAAAAGCACAGCAGACGCCCTCCTTTTCAACCCTCCAATGGAACATCCACGATTCAAAAGCACAGAATCCTGATCTTTTGCTTGCAACGAGATCTTCTCAGTACATTAAACTAATCTCCCCTGTCTGGTGCGGCCCGAGGAGCAATGATATCCTCGCACGAGGAAAAGGCACAAAAAAGAAAGAGACGGGAGGCAACGCAACAACATCATGGCGTCGGAAAGAAAGAAAGAAAAGGACGATGAAGAAACGAGAGTGAGGAAGCGGGCCAGCTGTCGCCGTCTCCACCCGGCATCCACGGCCGATTGCCGCTCCTCTGTTCCCCCGATGGCCCCCCGTGTTTTCCCCTGTTCCCTCCCCCCTCCCCTTCATATTTAATGATGCTCCTCACTTTTCCCTTTTTACCCTCCTTCTTTTTCCTTGTTCCCCTTTACCTTGACGGTAAATAAAGGTTAATAAACCATGAATTTATCGCGATATAAAATAAAAACAAAATACAATTTTCGGAGCCGTTAAAAACGGTGCAATGACCATTCTGTGCGTCCCATTCTGGGTATTCATCTTTCTAACGAGGGGTAGTTTCGACGTTTTTCAGCTGCCCTGAATAAAGCCCCTCCTTTTTTTGGCAGTGCTGTTTCCTGTCGCTTTCGGGACCGGCCAGGGTGGTGTGTGCGGTCGCGTGGGACGATGCGTCCCCCCTCCCCTCGGACCTTCTCTTTCCAGTTCCTTGAATTACCGAATTACCCCGGACCTTTGGTACTGCCCGGTGAGATGCAGGTGTTGCATTTTCGTTGGAGGGACAGGGGCGTTTTGGGAATTTGGATGCCCTCTCGCTTTGACTTTCGCGTTTGCTAAGTTGACGGGACTGTCCTTTGACCATGGGATTATTTTTTTAAGCTCGTGACCATAGTGTCCCTACCAACCTCGATCGTACGCGCGGCAATGAGTAGGGGTAGGATCGTCAACGGGGACCACGGACCTCGATGCTTGATCTGTTATTCCTTAAGTTCTCGAAATTGCCCATGGGTTTTCCTCCAAATGACGGGGAAAAAGGGAACCTGTTACCTGGGTGGCTGGCTGGCCATTCCCTGTAGGTGAGGACCTTTTGGGGACTATGGTGATTGTGCGAACCCAGAGGACGCTTTGGTGATTCGCTGAAGATGAACGGTCGAGAGCCGGGATGGATCGGTTGGGGGATGCGTTGCGGCCGTCGATCTTCCAGGCAGCGCCACGTATAAAAGCGAGGGCCTTCCCCGTCCGGATAGAGTTTCCTGTTCGTTTTCCTTTTTTCCGTTTGTGTTGCAAGGGGGGAAGACCGGAAGAAGGGAGGAGAAGGAAAAGAGAGGACCTGGGAGAACCGAAAGGGAAAGAGAAAGGGAGAGAAGAACTGTAGTGGCTGTTGCTGTTGCTGCTTTGCAAATGGAGGGTCCCTAGTTGCCCCCTCGGTATCTTCTTCTTCTTCTTCCCCTTTCTTCTTTTCCTAATACTACTCTTTCTCTTTCCTTTTTTCTTCACCTCATTTTTGTTCTTCCCTCCTTTTTCATCTCTTCTGCTTCCTTTTGCGGTTCATACGACTCGTGTGAAGCATCGAACCTTGATCCGATCCCTTTTCAATCTGCACACGCCGGAGATACCGCTGGGAGAGGTCGCTGCGGTGAGTTGCATCTCACTCTAGATCGTCTCTCCTTTCCTTTTCTTCTTTCTGTTTTTCATTTCTCATTGAAATTGTTTCACCTGATGCGTTCTGTGAAAGCTGTTTCTCTGTAGTGTTTTTTTCTGGTTTTTAGTTGACTGTAAATCGAAGACGAAAATGCTGATCCCCCCCCCCCCCCCCCCAACAAGGCGTATGACCGATCTTTTGTCTGCGTCGTGAATGAACGCGGAATGGAGATGAGCAATTGAGTTGCAGTGAGAGTGCGGAGACTAATTTCTTTAATTCGTGTTCTCTCTCAGGGGTTTCCCGTTTTCTTTTCGCCACGTTTTGTTAGTTAATATTTCCCATTTATTGGGTTAATTTAATTATGTTTATTTGTTTTCTTCCGTTCTTTGACAAGTGAGAGTTTGAAAGCTGTAGATCCTAAGATAAAATATCATGTTTGTTGCTCAGCTGAATAAAATTTTTAGTACTGCGGTTCTTCTTGCCTTCGTATTTATCCTTGCTTGCTGTCTGTTTCATTTGAACAAGATTCAGTTCAGAATCGTCTCGGTTTTAGTCCCCGCTAATCTTCCTTCGTTCTTTTCTTTGGTTTTCCGTTCTCAATTTCTGTATTGTAACTAGTAAACAGGTCTGGTGTTTTCTGAGAGTTGCGCTTGAGCTGTAAATTGTTCCTGAGTGAGAAGTGCTTCTGCGTGTTCATCTGGTTTGTTTTTATGAATCTTGTGTGAAAGAGTATCTGCTTTCCTTGGAGGATTTTTACGATTCTACTGTTTTTGCATTTAATTATCTTTCTTTCTCTTACAGGACCATATTTTCCCCTTTAAAGCATATACTCTCTTTTTGGTTAAAGCAGCAACATGTATTCTGCTCAAATGTCTTTTTGGTTAAAGCAGCAACATGTATCCTTCTAGGCTCCAAAATTACTATCATATTGGTCAATTGGGGGGGTGGGATTTTCTCTTTGGGTGTTTGTCCCTGTGACTAATTTTGCCTGCTGTCTGACAGCTATGCGCGATTAAGCAACATTATCTGATTAGGTGCTTGTGTGGTGATCGTTAACAATGCAGTGTTATTAAGGGCATGCGCTCTGAGGTGTGAAGTGCACCGTTTTTTCATCTCTTTAAACAACTTGTAGACACGTTTTTAAACGCCTTTGAGGCTTCGACTAAACAGGAGATTACTCTCTCTCTCTCTCTCTCTCTCTCTCTCTCTCTCTCTCTCTTTTTCTGAGTCTCTCCCACCGCTGCCTTGTTGTGGGACCCCTCTTTGTCTGTTCTCTCTGCGTTGAAAAATGCCTCCCTAACGGGTGTGCTTAAGCGTGTTATCCAGCTGTCATGATCATTGCTGGATAACCGCCGCTTCTGCTACTGGTTTTAATTTTATGTTTCCAAAGTAAAATTTGAGGTTCTCTGCCCAATTGAATGGGGTTTCTTGTGCTAGAAAGGTTACAGGCTTGTTATAGAAGATTTTGGTATCATAATTCATCAAATTTTAATGGATGTTCGCTGGCTTCCAATATTTCATGATTTGGATGCAAAAATCAGAGTTTTAGGGCTTGACAGATTGGAGCTTTTGTAGAACCAAGAATCAAAGATCTAATCGAGAAAAATGATCAACATTTGAGCAAAGAACTGTTTCCGTCAAGCACTTCTTCTTAAAACTGACTTCTTTTTCTTCAAATTCAAGTATCAATTCGGCATTCACATTCCCATTGTGGTTAGATTTGGTTGATGAGCTGATTAGTTCTTTGTTTGTAGTCACTCTTGTCCATGGTGTTTTTAAATGTACAGCAGGAGTCTACTTTGTGAAGCCCTAATTCCACCAAACAGACTTTTGCATGTAGCTGACATGATTTTTTTTTTATATATTGTCCCCTTTTCACTTTCCTCTTTGATATTTTCTCTGACGACTTCAACTGTTAGATTCTTTTGCACTTGATTTATTTGTTTCTCTTCTTTTTTTTGTTTATTATGCTTCAATAATTGTCACCAAATTTTTTGGTTCATGATGCTGTAATGCCATTGCATGTGATGTGTCTTTCTTACGAATGGAACTGTTCACAATGTGGCAAGTAAAACCTAACATGAGGAAAGTGAAACCTAATTTCAGTTCACTGAGGTTGATCAGCTCAGACCTAGGACAAGTGGTCGTACACTGACAGTGAAGGTTGTGAATTCCAAAATAGTATTACAAAAAGGTCGTCCTGGTAGACCACTTGTTCACCGGATGCATATTGCTGATTACTTGGTTGGAGATGAGACTGGAAGTATTGTATTTAACTGCCAGGAATGACTGCTATAGTGCTTTTGAGTTGTCTAGTTGCTTATTGTTTCTGTTTTTGGTAATGCCTATGCTATTGTTCGAGAGTCATGAAAAAGTGTCTATTTTTTGTTTGTTTATTGTTTTGGACCTTTGGTGAATGGTCTTAGAGGAGTAAATGGAGCTTTCATGGAATATTGTAGAGCACATAGTTTGCAGCAATGTCGTCAAAATCAATTTTTTAATCAAATCAAGCATTGATTCAGAGAGCCAGGTAAATTGAATTGCATTAACTTAATAAGAATCACACTGTGAATTGGTAAAAAATAATATATATATATATATAATTTAAAATCAAGAGGCAAAGAAAAAAAACTTTGGAAACTTAAATAGTAATAATAACTAATAATCAAATACATGGATAAGTCACCGAATCAAAACAATTTGCAGCCAAAAGCAAATGGCAATTAACAGGGGTTAAATATGTTTTTTCACGTTGCCCTTTACTTACATATTTCCTATTATAGTGGTTGTTTTTTCATTTTATTGTTACTTTTATGAATATCATATATTTCACAATTTTAATCCCAATGCTCATGTTATGGTTAATAGTTTTAATGCTTTGTTTTGCCTCATCGCATTTAACAACATTGGTTTACATTCAGATTTGGTTTGTTGCTTTTGTATTTTCTCTAAAGTTTTCCTTAATCCATCTGTTAAGGGCCTCATTTTAATGTTTTATATCAGATAGGTTTCCTCTAGTAGCTTATGTGGGTGGCAAGCTTATCTCCAGTTTCATTAATTTGCACTTTGTCCATGTAACATTCATTTGCTATATTAGTTACTGATAATGCGCTCAGCAATTCACATTGAATATGCCACCTGTATCAAATCCTTGAACATTACTCTTTTAGGATTTGATTCTTTGTAGATTGCTTTCTGTATATTTGATTCTTGTAGCTTTTTTGCAAATTCAGCTTTAGTCTTTTCCCACAGGCAAAGTTTCTCACGAACATGCTCAATATCTTGGTGTGTCCGTGATGAAACTTTATGATGAGTGTAGAAGCTTTAAGAATCAAGATGTTGGAAAAGAAAGAAAATTAATTTTGAACGTAGTCCTGGCATCTGGCTTAATTGAATGTGAATTATGAGTAATGTGACTTACCTTTAGAGTGTAGAGAATAAAAAGTAAAGAAATGTGGAGTTAATTACTAGCTTCTTATATATCTGCCTTAGTAACTAATTTCTTGTGCATGGTTTAGCAATCATCTGTTTGAGATTTTACCTCGTGTAGTTGCTTTTTGATATTGCTGTCACATTTGATCGAGAAAGAAACTATCATACTTCTCATGACCCATCCACCTTGGTTTCCTTCGTAACATCATGTGTGTGTTTCCTGCTGCTAGTGGCTTTCTTGAATCCACCCTCCACAAGTGCATGTTGGGAAATATAGATCTTATTATTCTCCTATATAATTGAGGATTAGTGTTCATTGAGATACACCTGGAGCTTGTCATTAACTAATGCTTGGTTAAAATTCACATGCAGGTAAGATTGACTGATAAACTGCAGGATATTTCTTAATGTCACCCCCTCTTGGCCTGGAGGGACCTAACAAGGTCCATCTGCCAGTTCCATCTGCTTCACTGGATAGCACAGGCCAGAGTAGCCCTGAATTGACCGAACATAACTACATGGGGCTCTCAGATTCTTCATCTGGAGATAGCTCTGTGGTCACCTCTGGTTTGGATGAAAAGGACGAGAACTTGAACTTGAAGGAGACAGAGCTTAGGCTTGGCCTTCCTTATTCACAGTCTCCTGTAAGGGATCTCGACTTCAGCCTGTCAAACAATGTTAAGGTTGGGGAGAAAACCCTCTTCCCTTTGGGTCCTGTAAAGGAAGGAACAAGTGAAGAGAAACACTCGAGAAACAGCCTTTATCCAGCCTCTCAGAAAAACATTGTGTCTGGAAACAAGAGAGGGTTTTCTGATGCCATGGATGGGTTTACAGAGGTCAAAGGCAATATATGTGTGGAGGGAAAATGGATGTTTAGTGCAATTTCTGATACCGAGATTAAGACTTCAGTACAGGGAAAGTTCACTGGCAGTTCAGGATTGACGACGACTTCTGTTGGTATGAAGCAGGGTACTGGGCCATGGCAGGCAAGTGGTCTAGAACATTCTGGAGCTAGGGCTTCAGCAAATAATCTTGTGGTTGTGGCAAAGAGTGCTACTGTTAAGGACCATTCTGCTACTCCTATAATGAAAGAGATCGTCTCTCCAAAGATATCAATGGACAGGCCTCATGTTGCCAAGGACTCCAGCAATAACCAGATTGGCTCTGCAAACAACCACGTTGTGGCTCCTGCTGCCAAGTATAAATACCATTTCTATAAAAATTTATAAATTGTTAATCTGTCTACTGTCAGTTTGCTGCTTTCTACTGGACTGGTTTTGCTTGCCATTGGCTTTTCATTTGACCTGCCTATCAAATGCAGGGCACAGGTTGTGGGTTGGCCTCCTATCAGGTCATATCGTAAGAACACCTTGGCTGCAAGCTCAAAAGCTAATGAGGAGGTTGATGGAAAGCCGGGTTCAGGACCACTGTTTGTCAAGGTCAGCATGGATGGTGCTCCATATCTGAGGAAAGTCGACCTTAAAACATGTGCAACTTATGGTGAACTGTCATCTGCTTTGGAGAAAATGTTCAGCTGTTTTACAATTGGTAAGCTCCTCTATAACATTTTTTGTCTGGGTATTCTTGTTTTCAAGATTAAATTATTTTTCTCAACTGTTATGGTAACTGTATGGGTCAGGAAATCTCTTGGGCTATTTATTTATATTTGTAATTGCTCCTTTGCTTTGGTTTTTCCGAGACATCAAGTTTGAAAGATGGAATAATCTCTCGGTCCTGTTGTATGATGTTCTGATGTGGGATCTAGTTACTGCTTGCTTTGTTTGGTTTCAGGTCAGTGTGGTTCTCATGGGGTTCCAGGCAGAGACCTTATGAGCGAGAGTAAGTTGATGGATCTTCTTCATGGATCAGAATATGTGCTTTCCTATGAAGATAAAGATGGCGACTGGATGCTTGTTGGTGATGTGCCTTGGGAGTACGTTTCTTGAGGCTAAAACATATCTGTTTCCATGTAGCTGTGAAATTTGTAACTGTCCTTAAAGAATCAAGTATCCCAGAATTTTGAAGTTTGAATTTCTTGTTGATTGAACTATTGTACTTTTCTGCAGCATGTTTGTTGATTCATGCAGACGGCTACGGATTATGAAGGGATCTGATGCCATTGGCCTTGGTACTTGCTCTTCTTAGTTCAGTATGTCAATCCTTTGGGATTTTGTGGAATGCATGATCAAGCATTTTTGTTTGCTTTTTCCGATTTCATAATAGAAAACTTGGAGTCAACCTGATCTCATCATGTTGAATGAGCATAGAGGGCTAGAACTTGACATGGTAACGTGTCATAGTTGACTTGTTTGATCACATAATACTTTCACTTGGTTTTCTTATCATGCAACGTTAATTCTTAATCATGTTGAGCACTGGATTCAATTTAAGTTGTGAAGAGTTGAAATGATTCTTGCTTTTAGTTAGGATGTTTTAGTAGCTATTTGGAAATTGTACTAGTTTTGAAATTTTAGTGCTTTGATCTCCTCTCTCAAGTATTTGATGTTTAATTCTATTTTTGATAATCCAGTTATAGCACGCAAACCTGACATTCTGCCTTCAACTCTTGTTTTACAGCTCCTAGGGCCATGGAGAAATGCCGTAACAGGAACTAGTTCGAAGCATCTGAATCATGGATGCTGTCTTCTGGTCGATGGGAGTTTGGGTGGACTTTGGCTTTTGCGGAATTTGCTTGACAGTCCAAATCCTGTCTGAGTCTGAGATTAACTGTACTAGGGGCATCATGATGGTGTCCAACTGCGGAGGATCTCATGTTCTGGGAGATGGTCCGTGGGCTAGATGCTACGTTATTATTGCAGCCTGAAACTGAATTTTTAGTTAGACATATTTTTAAACGAACTTGGCTAGTACAGACATTAGGTATATTGTATGCTTTCGAGTCCTTGGTTGTGTTCACCGAACATTGTCTGTAAAAAGGCCAGTCTGTTGTCTACTTTACCAGTGAGGAAAAAGTATGTTCTGCTCTGTTCTATCTTGTCTTCCACGACTGGAGGTGGCACGTATCTGCGTCTTTGCATTATCCTTATGAAGTTTGTTATTTATTCCTGAGATTTTCTTCCCTTGAATGATTGCAACGACCGCTCGTTGATTGTGTTAGAACGGGTTACATTGGTTCCAGTGAGAAATTACAACTGGTGGATCTTTCCTGCGTGATATTCTTTTTTTTTTTGGTAGTTATGAATGAACCGGTTGTTCTTAGTACACGTGATGATTATGTCTGTTCGCCTTTGAATTTCACTTGATGCCTTGGAATTCAGGCCTGACATCTCCGACTGCACATGCGCTCTGAACCGTGTCGGTATGCATAGTCCAACGCGTATCACATCATCTCCTTGCATAAAAAGGCGGCAGGCTGCGTGATCATTTTGTCGATCTTTTTCGTTATTTATTTATTTTCAGAAAAAAAAACCATCGTGTCTTAATTGGTTCTCCTTTTAGTTAACCGGCCTACCTTGATGGTTTTAGAAACCATCTAGTTTAGCTAAATAAACAGTCGTGCTCTTGTTTTAGGTGAGCAGGACACGAGCTTACACTAGAGCTGCCCTAGTAAAGCTTGAATCGAGTTTGAGCCAAACAATATGCAATTCGAGTCGCTCTTTGTACATTTCCAATTCTTCCATGGTCTTTGGAATCAAGGTAGGGTAATCCCAAAACTTATGATTTGTATTATAAAATTATAGATCTTAAATTGGAATTGTTAGATGCTTGTTGGTTAGAATTTTTACTTTTAGCTTCAATTACACACATATAATTAATTTTTTTTTTTTTACAGATTTGGGATCGGAATCTAATAACGCTGCTCGTAGTAGATCTCTTCCAAAGTATGATTATCCAAGTCTTGTTAATTTTGTTGTGTACTGCCTTCCGAGGCTCCAATCTTATGGGTTTCTTTACTTTTTAACTTGATCTTAATTGGTTGTCATTTTTAGAATAAGAAAATAGGCCACTATGGTCCAATCACGTTCTGATGATATTGGGCCAACAGATTGATATATGTAGGACCAAAATCGATACTGACAATACTTGGCAGATTATATAATCTGCTCCGCTTGGTTCATGACATGAATGTACTCGATAACCGTTCATTGGCTCGATTTTGCTTGAATGGCGTTTGAATGCCTTGCATTAAAATACCAGACATTAAAATGTCAGGTGCTTTTATGCGGGGCTTGGTGGATTGGAATTAAACCTCCAGATTTCAAGGCCGGCTCGCGGCTTGTGTCGTGTGTGATGGACTGGAACAATTAACCCAGAAATGTTACTCCCCTGTTTGACGACATGAAATTTTTATTCCATGCCTTTTTCTTTTGGGGAGGGGGACCGATAATAGAGAGTGGTCTCTATATGCCGCCCATAAAGGAAAGCCAAATGAAGTTGAAATGGTTGTTCCCAGGGCGGAACCAAGGTAGGGCCCGCATGGGCTACATCAAGGAAGCTCATCATTCAGAGCTCAACTCTCTCTCTCTCTCTCTCTCTCTATATATATATATATATATATATATATATATATATATATATATATATATATATATATATATATATATATATATATATATATATATATATATATAGATACTAAAAGCAGGTTATGATAAATGTGAGTTATTTTGCTTGATTAGAGGTGCCATCATCAATTATCAATGGGTTGTTATACCGATTATGGCAAATGTGTACACCATTTTCCTCCATTAGAGGTGACATCATCATTTATAAGTACTGCCCGACTTCCAAACAGGCAATGGCGCCATTGCCCACAATAGTGATGCCTATTCTGTGGCAGCCATTCTTGTTCAAGGTGCTTAGAGATACTTCCCCAATTTTCTACTCCAAGAAGAAGGATCCATTTTAGCCATTTACTATCACCAGCAAGTATTCCCTTTACCTTTTTGAGATGAGTTATCAGTTTCTTATGGAAATCTTATTTTGACAGTTTTCTGATAAAGGTTTTTGATGAATAGTTTGTGTCCATCTCCGAGGGGTATGTCCAATGGATGGAGTAGGGTTGATAGGTGTCCAGTCTCTGTTTCGAGCTCATGTGACATCAATTCCCTATAATGCAAAAGAGGGACATCAATATAAAGGTTGAAGTATAAAGTAGGCATCACCCCAAGACAACAAAAACAAACCTGATACCAGAGAGGATGAGAAAAAGGGTCGGGGCATCGACTTTCAGCTAGACATTAGAATGAACTACTCCTACACACCTAAGGTAACTATAAATATACATGTGATCCTCAAATACTCTGCTCCCAAGGCAGCTAGGTATTTATGTAGTAAAAAGTGATGAGGATAAGTATTTTTTTGTAAAACAACATACTTTTTACTTCAAATCATATACAGACTTGGATCAGTTTTTTCACCTGTCTTGTTGCTTTTACATTTTTGTAACAATGGGTGTTCTAATCAATTGTCTATCACAAGTATGGATGTGTTATTCATGTATTGCATAAATGTTTGAATTTTATCTACTTGTCTTCTACTTGTACACTTCACTCTTTCGTAATGATAATGATTTTTATTTATGAGTAATAGAGGTACTTTCATTCCTTATAAATTGAAGCTTCCATGAAATGTTTATTATGTTCATCAAGTGATTAAGATCTTATATGGCACGTGTTTGCTAATATGGCAAAATATTCATAGTTCATCAAACTAAAGATCTTAGGTCAGATCCAACATCTACACTAACATCCTTATTTTATTTCTTTGCATTAGAAAAAGTTCGGATTTAAGATTAGGAAGATGAGGGTCTGACTTTAAATCCCCGGGTTTAAAGTTTTACGCAAAAGCTCGGAATTTCTTCTTCTTTTTCTTTTCCACATAGGAATAGGAAGCATAGTTCTACCTTGAATACAAATGAAAAATTGTGGATGGTGAGTCTTTTTTAACTTTAATTCCCCATACCATTAAAGGAATCAGAAGAAAAAAGTAAAGAAATTTAATGGGAACTGTTGGTTTCATACAGGTGCAGCAAATGCATCGGCTGTAAATATTCTTAGCTCATTGTCGCCTCTTCTTTCCTCCATCGTCTCATACCTTTCTTTTCTACAAGACCAGGTTGGTGCAATGCTTTATGCTGGTGATACTTTAATGTTTCTCAAAACAAAGAGGTCGAGTTTAGATTATGCCTAGACAGAATTCGGAGTTGGCCTGTCAATGAATTTGGAATTTCTTCAAAACATTGAGAAGATGGCAAGATGCCGGTAAGGTTTTCCTTGAGTTTTTCTTGGTGAAGTTGTTTTTCTCAGAAAAAAAAACAGAAAAGATCTCCAAAGTTTTTAGAAAATAAAAAAAGTTTAAAATTTAATAAAAAGTGAAAAAATTATCAAAAAATACTGAAAAACAGAAGGGAATCAAGAGACATTCATTTTTGCCGTCACAAGAACTTTTCCCAATCTTTTCATTTTATTTGTTTTCCTCATAAATATCGTGTTATTTTTGAAGGTCTCACGATATTATGGTTAGGACTTTGGAAGTTGCAAGGCTTCCACAAAAATATTGTTGGCTCCTCTTAAAACCTGATTCTTTGAAGGATGATCAATGTTTGAATTTGATTCAAAAAAAGGTAGAGAAAAGGCTAGCAAGTTGGAAAATAAATGTTTTGTTTTATACAGGTATGGCGTGTCTTATCGCGCGTGTTTTGCTTAAGTTGCTAGAATCTTGGTGTATGGTCTTGAAGCTACCTGCCAACACTATGAAAGATCAGAGAAACTTTGTGTTGAATTCCTGAAGGTCAACAACTTTATTTAATCAGCTGGTACAAGTAATGCAAGATAAAGAAGGAAGGAGGTGGCGGGTTTAGGATGATACTACGGTTATTAAGAAGAAATATCATAAACCCTATAACTCTGGTCTAAGTATAGTTTTTCCATAGCTTTGTCAAGCTTGGAAAATGACAAATAATTGTTTAGTTTGGAAAATTGGGGTTCGCTGCAAAGTCAGCTTCTGCCATACAAGTGGTTAGATACGTGTTTATATAGACGGTTTTTCTAGGGGAGAAGTACCTACAAGTGGAACCCGTTATGAAGTACTCAATGAAGGAAATTATTAACCTTTAATCCATAAATTGGATTTATGGGCTTCTAGGAAAGAATACAACGAAAGATTTCCCAAGCCTGATATCCGGCGTAGATGTCAAAGTTTTTTTTGAGTCAAATCATGGAAGGAAGAATACCCAGAGAAGTAGTTTTGGGGAGACAATTAGAAATAAAGCAGCTGGTGGAAAATGGCGGCCACTTATATGGGTCAGCCATCAATACCTGAGAGCATTATGGTCTCTCTCTTTATGCTGCAAAAGTTGTTTATTGAACATCGGCTAAAAAATCTTGGGTATCGAATGGCATCGAGATGTGGCCTATGTGAAAACAAAGCAGAGAAGGCGAGACATCTGTTCTTGAAATGTGAAGTTTCTAAACATACCTGAATATTTATAGGTAATGATATATATCAAGTGACGCAATGGTAATGCAAAGGTATCTGATATAAGAGATGGATGACAAGGAAGCTGGATAACGTATCTTCACAACTGTTGGAGATTTTCTTTTAATCTAGTTGGTGGTACAAATAGAAGTTCAGAGACGAATACAACCATCTAGGCACGCAGGCCAAAGAAGATCTCAGTTCCACGATCTAGGTTGCGTAAGAGCAGCTGCTAAGAATTCCGTAGAGTGGAACATACGAGGAAGGGTGTTATTATGGTGGATGCAAACATTTCCATCCTTCAATACTCCAAAAGCTGCATTTAGCAATTCATGTACATAAAGTTACATAAATATACAAGCCCAAGGCAAAAAAATGAAGCAATTTAATTGAAACACATACAAGGAAGCTTTTTACCCTATACAAAGTAATACGTTCCCCCTTTTGTTTGGCCACCACATCTCTGTACTAATATACATATGTGAAGCATGCAGATACAAAATTGGAACGACAATCATCAAGTAACTACTCCAACATTCATCACACAGCCACATGACTCTCCATCTGCAAACCAATGCACCAAATATTCTCTATTTCAACATTTTTGCAATGGCTTGGAAATGGGATCTTAAGAAGAGCCAATCAACTGATAGGAAACGGCAGTTGCTTTGTCTCACATAGCAAAGATATCAAAGTTCACCTTTATCATCTGTACTAACTAAATGGAAAGAGAAGGATCTAGTTCTCTTATCAACATAGCTCTATCCAACTCGTTAGGCAAGTCATGTTAGTGAAAGGCCTTCTTGTGTATATCTAGGATGGCGTCTTTCAATTCAGTATACACCGAAGCCAATAATAGCTCCAAGGTACTGTATGCTTGCTGCTTCTGACACATTGTAGAACTGGTAATGTAACAAACACATGGTCAAGAGAAAAATATTATGGATAGTTGACGGATACCATTAAACAAAATAAGAGTTCTAGCTATAGTAAAGAAGAGATTGGAAGCAAGCCAATTTAATTAAACACACATAGACTGCATGTACACATGTTTGTCTGTGTGTGACAGAGAGAGAGAGAGAGAGAGAGAGAGACAAAGAGACAAAGAGCTAAATTTAATGTATTATTGGGCCCAATTTACTATATGATGATACATAGCATCATAAGTAGGATTCAGTTATTAAGCACCAATGTGGTAGATAGAGTAGGAAACAACGATTAGTGGTTTGCTTAGGCAGTATGGATGGGCTCGACAATGAGAGAGTAGACTCGATCCATAGAGTCAGGCTCCAAGACACCGACCACATTTTCATAGTCGTACATGTACTATGAGACCCTCGCAATGTTGAGAGTCATGTTCATGAAGGAACGAGAGAAGGCGGTCTATTGCTGCTGCAGCTGAGCCGAGAGCATCTCTCTCTCTGTTCAGCCTCCTCCATGCATCCCTTAGCAAGTTCTTTATGTGCTATCATGCTTGTTCATCCATTACCCTTGCCGCATTTTGTTAACAATAAGGTTGAAAGACAACCATGTTAGAGATGTTCAAGGAAAGAACCCCTGGATCAATTCAAAATTAATGATAAAAGAAAAAGAAAATCTTTCCACAAAAATCAGATTTAGTTTCTCATGTTTTTCGTTGTCAAGATTATAGTATTAACGATAAGGTTGAAAGGCATCCGTTCTAGAGAAATTAAAGGAAAGAATTTCAGTAAGATCAATCAAAATTAACGATAAAAGAAAAAGAAAATCTTTTCACAAAAATCACATTTTGTTTTCCTTGTTTGTCGTTGTCAAGATTATAAGAACTTCAACTATTTAAGCTTTTTTAATGCATTGTGTAACCAAGGCTCATGGTAGCCTTCCATAGTGAAAAACCATGCACGTTTAATGAAAAAAACCTTTTCATTACTGGTTTTTATTTGTTTCGCTTCTTCTTTATTTTTTAACTTGATATCAGGGCAAGACGCTTGATGAAGAAAAATGAAGCCCATAGGTGGCCTCCAAAAGACAAAATACATCGGTGCCTTCTTCATCAAAGCAAAGACTCGATCTTGTGAAGAAAATCTTTAGGAATCAAGCTTTGGTTTTCTAAATCGCTACCAAAGCACGATCTAGCTTCACAAAAAACTTCATGAAGTAAATTTGGGCTCGACGAATCACTGCGAAAGAGATGGCATGATACATTTTACAAAGTTTTGCAGCAAACTTCAACTTGTAGATCTATCATCTAGTTTGAGGGAAGATGTTAACGATAAGGTTGAAAGGCAACCGTTATAGAGAGATTCAATGAAAGAATCTTTGTAAGATCAATCAAAATTAATGATAAAGTAAAATGAAAATCTTTCCACAAAAATCATATTTAGCTTCCCATGTTTATCGTTGCCAAGAATATAGGAACTTCAACTATTTAAGATCGTTCTATGCATTTTGGTACCAAGGTTCATGGTAGCTAACCCATTAGTCACAGTGAAAGATGGGTTAAGAAACTTGGCCACAAATGCCCACAACTTATATACATCATCAAAATTTGTCAAGAAGCCCAGTGAGGCAGTAATAACTTGAACCCGAACCATGGGATTCTTCATATTATGATGATCATCTGAAATAGGCCCACATAAGGACATGTTTTCAGCAAGTGAGGCATTCCTAACATGGAATCTACATGAATACAAAAAAAGAGAACATATGATGAAGACAATAATGAACGAATGTACCCCATTCAACTCAATGAGTCAGGCACCACTTGCTCCTTGGTCAATGCAAGGACAACTGCCTTGAGGAATTCCGATGCAGTAAATATACAAAGAATAACCAGAGGCAAAGCTCTTCACTTCTTTCTCCTCTGCTTTCATGCAGAAATGCACATCACAATGAAAAAAAAAGGTAATTCAGATTGTCCAGGTTCTCATTGTAAAAAATCAAAATGAATAAATAATTAAAGGGGCATGAATTTTTAAAGTGGTTCAGCCAATGGGCCTACGTCCACTGCTCTATCATTTTTTGTTTGCCTTCCTTTGGTGGAGAGACTCATTTATATAGAGGTGTTACATAAGGGGTCTCTAGTTCCCAAGAGACATGACTTTTCATCTTTCAACACACATAACTTTTGATCTCTCAAGAGACATGACTTTTCATCTCTCAAGAGACATGTCTTGTCATCTCCTAACAGACATGACTTTTCATCTCCCAATATACATGACTTTTCATCTCCCAAGTAATTCACATTGAGAGCCTTCTTGGTATTTCTGCTAACATCCCCCTGCAAGCTCAATGCTCTAACAATGAGATTGAGCTTGTTAATTATTTGATAATGGTGCTGCTTACTAAGTGGCTTAGTTAAAATATCATCAACCTGATCTTTGGAAGAGATGTACTGAATTTTCAAATCTCATTTAGCCAATTTTTCTCGAACAAAATGAAGGTCAATCTCTATGTGTTTGCTGTGGCTATGATACACAAGATGAACTGCAAGATAAGTTGCGCCAATGTTGTCGTACCATAATATGGGAGGTTGTGATTGAACAACACAAAGTTCTTTTAATAAAAATTGTAACCACATGATTTCAGCAGAAGTATTGACAATAGATCGATACTCATCCTCAGTGCTAGAATGAGAGACAACTGACTGCTTTTTAGCACTTCATGGAAATAGATTGGATCCAATAAATATTGCATATCCACCTGTAGACCGTCTATCATCAAGACATCCTGCCCAATCTGCATCACTGTAAGCATTAATATTTATAACTGAACTAGGTCTAATAACAAGACCATAATCAATTGTGTGTTTCAAATATCTAAGGATTCTCTTTACGGCATCCCAATGGGCATCAGTAGGATGATGCATGTATTGACAAACCTTGTTGACAACATAAGAGATGTCTGGACGAGTCATAGTATAGTATTGAAGAGCGCCAACAATGCTGCGATAAATAGTTGGATCATAAAAATTTGATCCAGTTTGAGCAGATAAAGCAGGGGAGTATGCCATGAGAGTTGAAACTCCCTTAGCTCCAAGCATATTTGTTCTTTTGAGAAGCTCGAATATGTACTTCTTTTGAGATAATATTAGCTTATTGTCAATTCTTTTTGCTTCTATGCCCAAAAAGAAATGAAGCTCACCCAAATCTTTAATGCCAAACTCACTTTTGAATTGACAAATGATTTTATGAATATATTCAGGTGAGCTTCCTGTTATGATCATGTCATCCACGTATACCAAAACATATAGAAGTAATTCTCTTTTTCTCAAAATAAAAAGAGATGAATCTGTTTGAGCCCCTTTAAAACCAAGATTTTGGAGGAGTAGACTAAGACGGACAAACCATGCCCTAGGAGCCTATTTTAAACCATATAAAGCACGTTCAAGCTTGCATACATGATTTGGGAAAGAATGATTTTGAAATCCAGGTGGTTGAACCATATAAACTTCTTCTGAAATAGATCCATATAGGAATGCATTTTGAATATCCAGCTGATGTATTTTCCATTTGTGACTAATAGAAATAGTCAATATTGTCTGAATTGTAGTAAGCTTCACAACAGGGCTGAAGGTTTCAGTATAGTCAATTCCTTCTTTTTGACTATACCCCTTGGCGACGAGTCTAGCCTTGTATCTTTCCAACGATCCATCTGCCTTTCGCTTGATTTTGAACACCCATTTACATCCTACAATGTGTTTGGCTTCTTTCTTTGGAACAAGTTTTCAAGTATTGTTTTGAATAAGAGCATCATATTCTTCTTGCATGGCCTTCCTCCAATTTTCATCTTCATATGCTTCCATGAAACTTGAGGGTTCTTTGTCTTCAAGAAGAGTAGAGACAAGAGCTCTTGGAAGAGAGTGTTTGCTAGAAAATATGTATGGAACTCATTGTATTTAGGATTAGGTTTGAAGATTCCCACTTGAGATCTAGTACTCATAGGATGGACTCGTTCTCGATTTGGTTCATTTTTATTGGATTGGGTTGGCTCCTCATTTTCAAGAGTTTCAGGTTGAGATTCACTATTTGTTTCATACTGAAGTAAGGGTTCCTCTGATGTTGTGGAGGTACTAGATGATGGTATTGTAGGGTTTGAGAACTGATATTCATGAGGAGATGTTAAAATAATAGCTTGGTTTTGAGTTTCTAGATCTTGAGTTCTAGTTTCTTGAGTATCAATAAAAGGAAATTTTTTCTCATTAAATTGGACATGCCTCAAAATATAGATTTTACCTGTTCATGCACCCAAACAATAATATCCTTTATGTTGAGGAGCATAGCCCAATAAAACACATCTTTCAGATCGGTAATCTAATTTATTTTTTTTATAAGCTCTTAAACAAGGAAAGCATTCACATCCAAAGATTTTGAGGAAGCCATAATCAGGTTTCTCTTTGAACAATTTTTCCAAAGGAGAAGCAAAATCAAGAATCTTGGTTGGCATTCGGTTAATTAAATAAACAGCAGTACAAAAAGCATATGACCAAAAGTTCTTGAGAATATTACCTTTTGCCATTAGAGATAAATCTGTTTCAACAATATGTTTATGTCTTCTTTCAGCTGCTCCATTTTGTTCAGGGGTATGAGGACATGATATTTTATGTCCAATCCCATTATCGACAAGATATGATTGAAGCCCTTGAAATTCTCCTCCCCAATCTGAGTGAAAATATTTTATCTTGTGCCCAGTGAGATTTTCAGAGAGTGCCTTGAAAGCTTTGAAAACATGACTGACGTCTGACTTTTTTTTCATCAAATAAATCCAAGTATATCTTGAAAAGGCATCCATAAAAATCACATAGTACTTAAAACCATTCACACTCTCCACTGGGGCTGGACCCCATACATCAGAATAAATTAGTTTAAGCGGGCGTTTCACCTTATTTGAAATAGCATTAAATGAAAGTTTATGACTCTTAGCTTTTTGACAAGCTTCACACAAATAATTCAAACAATCATCATAATAAGACAAATTACACTTGTTCAAAACCTTCTTAACAATGGAAAATGAAGGATGACCAAGTCTTTTGTGTCACTGCCCAATAGTATGTCTTTCTCCAAGTTGTGCTTCATTTTTTCTGCTACTAACGTCTATCTTATATAGCCCATCACTGCTAGTTCCTTGATGAAGAATTTTTCCCGTTCCCTACTGCTTAACATAGCACATATTAGGATGAACTCAAAATAGATTCCATTATCCTTAGAAAAACGTTGCACAGATAACAAGTTTCTTGTTGTTTTGGGCACATGAAGGAGATCATTTTAAACTAAATTTTGAGATGTCTTTGAAGAACCAATATGAAAAATTCTCAAACCTGATCCATCTCTGATTTTTACTGCATCTCCACCTTTGTATTTGGCATCAATGGAGAAGTTATTGATATCATTGGTGATGTGATGAGCCGCACCAGAGTCAGAATACCAATTGTCATCTCCAATGTCTTGATTCAGAGTGCTAGAAGAAACTGCATGATATGCTTGAGGAGACGTTGTCTCTTTTTATTTAAGCAAGTTAGTATATGACCAACAAAACTTTGCAATATGGCCAAGTTTTCTACATATTTGGCACACAGGACGATCACCTTTGTATTGATCACTTTTTTGGACTCCTCCTCTAGATTGGTAGTTGTTTCGACCACGACCTTTGTAGTTGGTTTGCTTATTGTAAACTTGTTTTGAGACAATATTCGCAGCCGGCATAATAGATTCAAAAGTTTGAGAATCACCTTCTTTTAAGTTGGCTTCTTGTATGAGAAGAAGCCCATGAAGTTCATTCAAAGAGACAGGGTCCTTTCGAGTTTTCATACTGACTTTAAAAGCAAGATATTCACTTGGCAATCCTCTAAGAATTTGAAGAACAAGATCATCTTCAAAAATGGATTTGGATGCAATGGCTAATTTATGGGCAATAGCTTTTGCTTTGTTTATATAAACATCCATAGAACTAGACCCCTTTTTCAAATCTTGAAGCTGTGATTTTAACTGCATTATTCGTGCCCTGGATTGAGCAGCATATGACTGCCTAAGAGCACTCCAAACCTCTATAGATGTTTTTAAACCAACAATTTGGGTATATATTGCTTCAGATACAGAGGACTTAATCCAACTCAAAAGTAACTGATCCTTTCTTAGCCATTCAATATATTCTCAACTAATTTCAGTTGTTCCATATCTAAACATTGACGGAGCGGGTTTGCTTCCATCAATATATCCCATAAGATCAAATGACATCAAAATTTAAGTGGATTAAGATTCCCAAATAAGATAATTTTCAGTATTTAACTTGATGGTGAGGAAATGCTATAAATTGCTTGGGTACTGAAAATGAAAAGCAAGAAAATTCATACTCGTATCAGAGTTGACTCCCGTATTTGATGATCCTTCTTGATTTGCCATGAGAATGAAAAGCGGCAACAAAAGATGTAATCCTTAGGATCAGCAGCAGCACTAACAAAGACCAGAGGCTCTGATACCATGTAAAAAATCAAAATGAAGAAATAATTAAAGGGACATGAATTTTTAAAGTAGTTTAGCCAATGGGCCTACGTCCACTGCTCTATCATTTCTTGCTTGAGGGTGAACTTTGTGATATGAAGGCACATCATGACACTTTTCTAGCAGTTCTCATATGAAAAGTGGTGCATAATAAATTAGTAAGCTGAAATCCACAGTTCTCATATGAGATCTCTTCTTTCTCTCAAAACTGGAAATTTATGAATTCAACGCATATTGAAAAAATCTTGGGGGCCTGTTTGGACAACACTCTAATCCCCGTTTTGGAGTCAAAAATTCATTCTTCCAAACTGACATCAAAGGACATGTTTGGATGCTGGTCGAAATTGAATTTGAAAAAATATGAGTTTCTACAAAATGCCGTTTTATCTTATCATACCTGCAAAATGAACAAAACTAATATACTGCTTTAAAGGCAGTCATCCCAACTAAGTCTCTACACATGTCATGTTTCTCCTTAGGTAGACACTTCGTCATCATATCTGCAGGATTCTTCTCTGTCTGTATCTTCTCTAACTGAATCAGTTTTTGCTCAAGCACATCACGAATCCAATGATATCTAACATCAATGTGCTTGGTCCTTGAGTGGAACGCTGAATTTTTCGCCAAGTGTATAGCGCTTTGGCTATCATAATGCAACACATAAGTCTTCTGGCTAAGACTTATATCATGAAGAAAACTCTTCATCCACAACAACTCTTTACAAGCTTCAGTTGCTGCAATATATTCTACCTCTGTGGTGGAAAGAGCAACACACTCCTGCAACCTGGATTGCCATGATACAGCCCCCCCTGCAAAAGTAAAGACATAACCAGAAAGAGATTTCCTAGAGTTCAAATCACCGGCCATGTCTGTATCAACAAATCTTTGTATCTCTGGATTAGATTCACCAAAACATAAACAATAATTGGAAGTACTTTTCAGATACCTTAGGATCCACTTCACTGCTGCCCAATGCTCTTTGCCTGGATTTGACAAGAACCTGCTAACTACACCAACTGCATAAGCCAAGTCTGGGCGGGTGCAAACCATAGCATACATGAGACTCCCTACTGCGGAGGCATATGGAACATTCTCCATTCTTTCTTTCTCCTTTACTGAGGATGGACATTGATCATTTCTCAATTTAAAATGTGTTGCTAAAGGTGTACTTACAGTTTTGGCATCTTTCATGCTGAACTTGTTAAGCACCTTCTCAATGTATTTCTCCTGTGATAACCACAACTTCTTGGTCTTCCTATCACGAACAATCCTCATGCCTAACAATTGTTGTGTTGGCCCCAAGTCTTTCATATCAAAAAACTTGCTCATGTCCTTCTTCAATTGGCTAAGCAATGCTTTCTTGATTCTCATGTGGTCCGTACCTGGTTTTGTTATATTTACATATGAGGCTGCTCCCCTAATCTAAATGACAAAGTTGAGCCCTTCTCTTTTACTTGTCGAAGGACGGTTTCCCCTTCCACTCGATAACCTTAACATCCTAAACAAGAAATTTGAAGATCTCATCAGTTCTCTATGCCCTTGGCTGTTGCAACATTGCCAAAGGCTAAGAACGACGGTTTCACGGGTGGTTCTGAAACAATAGTTGTGCTCGTCATTGGGTTGCATCCATGCGGCAAAGAATGGTTCTGAAACAATAGTTGTGCTCGTCACTGGGTTGCATCCATGCGGCAAAGAAAGCTTAGTGATTTTTTTAGTGTTTACATGCAGGAGTTTGGAGTTCTCAATGAAGGTATTTTAGATTCTGTTTGACTGAACGGAGAGACGCAAGGATGCATAGATAAGAATATGTTTGTCTTTTTCAATTTCTTGATGTCTTGGCTGCTACAAGTTGAGGACGGTATCTGAACTTTCAATTTCAGTGTGGTAGCATTCTTGGAATTTAAGGAATCCGTTACTCTTCTCATATAACAACTCTTTCTAAGTTACTTGTTTGACATAAGAGTTCTAACCATAAAGCAGTACAACGAAAAGGTAATCTCAACTCCCCATCACAACATGAACACAATCGTGCGTGGGAACGCACGAGGAGAGGAAGCTAACGTAAGGTTCAGTCTCGATGACAGCCAGGCCCCAATCGAGACTGAACCTTACGTTAGCTTCCTCTCCTGGTGCGTTCCCACGACTTTCACTGGTGATGGTTTGCTTGATGTTGCTACGAAACCGAGATTTGATAATTGCAATAACAGTAACAGTTGTGATTCTACTGAGATATGTCTGGAGGGGGTGGAGGCTAAAGAAAGTGTGATAAGGGGAGTAAAAGAGAAGGACCTGAGTCTTTCAGAAGGTGCGGAGGCTTTTGCTACCACAATGAATGATGATGATGATGCTATTAGCGATGGGGAAGCAAGAGACCAGGAGTGGGACCGAAGAGAGCCTATGATGATATGCAGGCATCTCGACCATGTTAATATGTTGGGTCTAAGCAAAACTACTCTTAGGCTATGATATCTGATCAATTGGCTTGTGACTTCATTGTTGCAACTCCGGTTATGAGATTCAAGTGGTCGAACTGGAAGGTCATTAGTTCAAATTTATGGGCCTAAGATCAAGTATGAAAGAGGTGCAGCTGCGGCATTTAATATAAGGGACAAAAATGGACATATAATCAATCCTGAACTTGTTCAAAAGCTGGCAGAGAGGAATGGTTTATCTATTGGCATCGGGTTTCTTAGCGATATTCGGATTATGGAGAAACAGAGGCCACTGCAGAAGTTGCTTGATGCTGAAATGCCCTTATGTGGGCCTATTTCAGATGATCATCATAATACAAAGAATCCCATGGTTTGGGTGCAGATTATTACTACTTCACTAGGCTTCTTGACTTATTTTGATGATGTATATAAGCTGTGGGCATTTGTGGCCAAGTTTCTTAACCCATCTTTCACTGTGACTGATGGATTAGCTACCATCCCTGATCCGGGAGTAAGACCCGATCTACGAGCTAACAACCATTGCGCCTTGCCCAACAAGTTGGAAACGTTGGAGAACATGGCAACACCAAAAGCGAGTGGTTGGTGGTTAGAGAGATTATAGTCCATGAGGACCGATTTCGTGGGAGCCCTTGGAGATGTGAGTCATCCATGAGGCCCCGATTTTGTGGGAGCCCTTGGAGACGTGAATCATGGGTGGTTATACACCCAACTATAAGCCTCACAGGAGGAGGCACCTGAAAATCAAGAAAAAATAAAGGAAAAAGTGGCCTCTCCATTTCTTTTTGGAGAAGAGAGAAAAATCCTGCATTTTGGCTTTTTGTTCCTGGTCATTTCTATTGGCATGAGAGTTTTTGCTAACGTACTGGGTGAGAGACCGATTCAACAAATCCGAGTATACAAATCAATCCCCAAGTCTGAAGAAAACTCAAGTGTGTCCTGATGTTGTGATTTCATGCTTGAAGGGAGATTTAGGTTCTTCTCTTCTATCTATGCATATGAGTGTTAACAGAAATACCAAGAAGGCACTCAATGTGAATTATTTGAGAGATGAAAGTCATGTCTATTGGGAGATGAAAAGTCATGTCTGTTAGGAGATGACAAGACATGTCTCTTAGGAGATGAAAAGACATGTCTCTTGAGAGATGAAAAGTCATGTCTCTTGAGGGATCAAATGTCATGTATGTTGAAAGATGAAAAGTCATGTCTCTTAGGAACTAGAGACCCCTTAACTCTCTGATATAAACACAATGATATACATCCGACCTGCGATACTTTTGATTAATCATAAAAGCATCAAATTTCTTGTACCACTGTCTAGGTGCTTGTTTAAGTCCATACAAGCTCTTCTTTAACTTACAAACCATGTGTTTCTTCCTGGCAACCACAAAATCTTCTGGCTGTGTCATGTAGATTTCTTCCTCTAGATCTCTATGAAGAAAAACAGTTTTTACATCTAACTGCTCTAACTCCAAGTTTAGACATGCCACAAAACCAAGTATTACCCTGATAGATGACATTTTAACAACAAGAGAAAAAATTTCATCAAAATCAATACCTCTTTCCTGCTTAAAACCTTTCACCACTAACCGAGCTTTGTATCTCAACTTATCTTGACCTTCATTTTTAAGCGTGTAAACCCACTTGTTTTGCAACACTTTCTTACCTTTTGGTAGTTCCACCAAATCAAAAGTGTGATTCTTATACAAAGAATTAATCTCTTCCTGCATAGCTTTAATCCATTCATCTTTATGCACATCATCTAACACCTCTGCATAGCATTCTGGCTCTCCACTATCTATAAACATAATGTATTCATCAGAAGAATATCTAGTAGATGGTATACGTGTTCTTTTACCTCTTCCCAATTGCTCCTCAATTGGTTCTGAATTAGAAGGAAGCTCCCCCTCCAATTCATGCTCATGACCAGTTTGAGTCTCCATAGGGTTGTTTTCTGTATACTGCTCATCTGCCTCTCTTTCCTCTTCCTCTACATCTTCATTAGTCTCACCATGCTCAGATGAAAGTTCTTCAGGTTCTGCATAGGTTGGCTCATGAACACCACTAGCATTCACACCTGACTTCGTGTCACCCATGACATCTTCAATCGTCTGATCCTCTCTGAAGACAACATCATGACTCCTGTAGATTTTGTCATTCTTTGGATCCCATAACCTGTAACCAAATTCATCATCTGCATAACCAAGAAATATTATAGGAATAGCTTTATCATCTAGTTTGGTTCTATGTTCTTTTGGTACATGCATAAAAGCTTTGCAACCAAAAACTCTGAGGTGATCATACTTAACCTCTTCATCTCACCAAACTCCCTGTGGAATATCTCCATCTAGAGGCACTAAAGGAGACCTGCTTATTAAATAAACTGCAGTACGCATTGCCTCTGCTTAAAAATACTTTGGCAACTTAGAGTTAGATAGTAAACTTCTAATTCTCTCAACTATAGTTCTGTTCATCCTTTCTGCCACTACATTCTGCTGAGGAGTATAGGGAACTGTCTTTTCATGTCTAATACTATGCTTTAGACAATAATTACGTAAAGAAGATGCTATGTACTCACCACCATTGTCTGTACGCAGTCTCTTCATCTTCTTACCAGTCTCGCGCTCAACTGCTGCATGAAAAGTCATGAAGATGCTACTTACTTCACTTTTGCTTTTCATTGTAAATGCTCACACCTTCATAGGTGCATTATCAATAAATGTAACAAAATAGGATGCTCTACCTTTATATGTTACATTTATAGGTCCACATACATTTTAATAAACTAAATCTAATACATGTTTAGTTTTTGAAGAACACTTTTTTTGAAAAGAGACTCGATGAAACTTACCAACCAAACAATGATCACATGGAGATATCTGTGCACCACCATCTGTCTTTGGCAACAAATCCTTTTTGGTGAGCAAGTCGATTCCTCTTTGACTCATGTGACCTAACCTCTTATGCCACAAATCTGACGAAGTACCATCAGTAACTGCATTGACATCCATACTACTGATTCGAGACTTCATCCCATACAAAAAGCCAAATCTGTCACCTCTAGCCAACACTAGTGCCCCCTTGATCAATTTCCAACCTGTCTGACTAAACGAAGTACAATATCCATCTTCACTTAGTTTTCCTGCAGAAATCAGATTCATCCTAAGATCTGGAACATGTCTCACATCTCTCAAAGTCAATTTGCATCTTGTGCTCGTCTCAATGCAAACATCTCCTACAATCTTCAAAGTGTCACTGTTGCCCATGTGAAGTACTCCAAAATCACCTGCTCTATAGGATAAGAACAACTCTCTACATGGTGTGGCATGATATGATGCCCTAGTATCTAAAATCCATGTAGAATCACCATTTTGAACTGTAAGACAATCATTTTCTTCAGATAAAAATAATACTACTCATCATCTGAAGCAACTACAGTATACTCTTTTGGCTTTGCATTCTCTTGACTCTTCTTTTTCTGTTCTTTTTTTTCTTTCCATTTTCTGCAATCAAATCTTCTTGTGCCCTGGAATACCATAGTGAAAGCATTTACCTGTCATCTTTGGTCTTGATTTGGACCTAGAGTTTGATCTATCATGCCATTTGTTACGATTCTTTTATTTGCCCTGTCCCCCATCACTAGCACATGTGAACTAGTAACACCAAGAGACTTTCTCCTTGTTTCTTCATTTAGAATGCTGCTGGTTACATGTTTCATCGTAAGCACACCATCTGAAGCGGAGTTGCTCAAAGAAACAACTAAAGTCTCCCAACTGTCGGAAAGAGAACTGAGCAATAAGAGTGTCTGTACCTCATCATCTAATATCATTTTCATGGCCGACAACTGATTGATTATGCTTTGTACTTCATTTAGATGCTTTGACACTGGTTTTTCCTCTTTAAGTTTCAGATTTATTAATTTCCTAATCAAGAAAGCCTTGTTCCCAACTATTTTCCTCTCGTAAAGATCATGCAATTTCTGCCATAACGACTTTGCACTCGTCTCTACGGATACCAAATGAAAAACACAATCATCTAACCATTATCTAATGGTGCCAATAGTTTTTCTATCCAATAACTTCCATTTTTCATCTGTCATATTCGTTAGCTTCTGGTTTTCAATGGGTGCATACAAGTCTTTATAATACAGTAAATCCTCCATTTTGGCTTTCCATATAGTCCAATTGTTTTCATTTAGAGAGACCATCCTAGTGGGGGTCGACTTCATCCTTTAATAAGAATGCACACAACCAACCTAGCGCTAACCTGGCTCTGATACCACTTTGTTATAGTCATATCCCCCAAAAAGAATGCTCAACAACAATAAAAGAGGTCAAACCAACCCAAAACTACTGAAAATTGGAATCACAGGGCAGCGAGCATAAGATCAAATTTTCAACACCAATGTTGCAGCAATATATATCAAAATATATGCTAGAAATGCAGGAAAATAGAGACACCAATTTACGTGAAAAAACCCCCAATAATGGGGTAAAAAACCACAGGCAAGAGAGACTTTCTATATATCAAGAAAGGGAGCCAAATACACGAGCAACAATATCCCTACTGTTTTAAGAAAAACAGTGAACTCAAGAGAACAATAACAATCTCTTATACGAATAAAAGAAAGAGCCCCAAAGATTCAAGAAAGAAATCATCCAATGAAGACTCCCTTCATTTTATCTTTCTTCTTTGTCTTTCCTCTCTCTTCTTGGTGTGCCGACCAACCCACGCGCCTTGCTGCGAGTTCTCCTTCATCTCTTTTTTGCCTTCCTCTTTTTCTTTTCCTTCTCCTCTTCCTTGAGCAGCCACAAGAAGCTTTCCCCTCTCTTTTTTCCCAAAAGAAAAGCCACAAGAGAGAGAAACGAGAGAGGCGTACGAAGGAGGGGCACCATCGGGTGCCCTCCTTTCTCCTGCCCGTCACTTAAGGGACGGGCCAGGTCGGGTCTTGAGGCTGGACCCGACCCAACAACGCCAACCTTGGGTACACAACTGATGCCGAGAAACTGGCAAATACGCCCCTCGGAATAAGCCTGGGCATCGGGCCAGGCCGCCGCCGGGTACCCGGTACCCGGCCCGACTCGGGCCTGGGCCCGGGCTTTGAAAAAATGAATTTTCGGGTGTTAATTACCAGGCTCGGCGGCGGCCCAAGAGCCCGATACTGTTATTATTATTTTTTTAAAATTAACTTATGGGTCATTAACGTAGGGTTTCAGTTTTCACTCTCTGGATACTTACCTAATCCCTTCCCTGTTTGGCTGTTCCTCACCGCCGTCGAGACTCAACACTGAAGAGTGAAGACTGCCTCCTCCGGTGACCGGTCGTCCCAGTCGCCATCGCCCATCGGCTGCCTCCTCTGGTGACCGGTCCTCCCAGTTGTCGTCGCCCATCGGCTGCCTCCTTCGGTCCTCCCAGTCGGTTGTCACAGTTTTGGGTGCGTTTCTCTTTTGTTATCTTTGGCTTTCTCCCATTGTGTTTCTAGGGATGAACTCAATTTGATTTATTCATGGTTTTGTAATTGTATATAGCATATTAATTAGATAGCTGCTCAGCATCAAAAGAGGCGAGAATCAGCTGGAATCACGCTAGAACAGTCCCAATTAAGAGGAGAACACGAAGCATTCAGGCCAACAGAGTGCCTCGAGTTCGGATCGAAGTCCGCGTGATCCTGTCAGAAACCACATGTTTTGAGGTTCGTACTGGCTCTGTCTGTTCATGTTCACTTATCTCCATCTCCTCTTCGTTGTCATCTCGGACAGAGATTGGGCGCCATTTGTTTCTTTTCTTTTGAGGTCATTGCATCAAATGGTATTTAGTATTCGTCAGAAACTTGTCTGCTCTGCTTGATAGTTTTGTCTTGTTTTGCATCTTAGTTCAGTTTAGTTTTGTCCTGTGTGTTTTTTCTCTTTGTCCGATGTCTAGTCTGGAGGTGTCCTTATACTGTGCCCATTACCTGTTTGGTAAGTTGTCTGAGAGAACTGGCTTTGCAGGTGTGGTACTTTTCTCTTTGGTGTATGAGATTCAGTATTACTAGTGAAATGCAGAGCAACCAATAGTAGAGTTTTGTAAATTCTATTACTGTGGTGGGAAAAAATCTCCAAATATCTAAAATGTAACTGATGTAGATTAAATCTTATAATGCTTTCCTTAGAATGGCCAGATTTTTCTAGATGATGCCACATGCGAGTACTCTCTTTCACCGAATTGGCAAAGGTCTGTCTTTTTCTTGCTTTAAATTCCATATACTGGACAGAGCATGGCATGATAAATAAAAAAAAGCGCTTGTTGATGAATGGGGATGCCCTTGGATTTGATATTGATGATGCCTGATGGATGATTGGTTACAGAAAAATAACAGGGAGAAGGTCTGATGTGGCAACAGTTTTTACAATGGGGATTTTCTAAATATGATTTGCAGAGTGTACCATCTCTTTCTGACAATGTATATGTATCCTTTTGGCCTAATATTGATCTCAGGAAAAATTCTAAATAAAGACACAAATTAAACCCTTTTGAAAACCACAATATTTTGCTTAACCAATCTAATTAAGAAAGGAAGAGTTTAAAAAATATGACAAGCAACTCTTAAACTATTTGAGCATACTCCATACTATGATTTTTGGTTTGTGATGCTGAATTTTTTAGTGCAGCTTGTATCAAGGTTTCTTCTTATATCAATTTTCATAATGATGCTGCTGTTTTAAAGTTGTTTGAGTCTGAGACGCCTGTTCTAATTAAATGTTTTTTCATAGATATACCACTTAGCTGTCATCTGGACTTGCTGTTCTAGTCTCAGAAATTACTGGTGAATTTTTGGAGAAAGTGCTTCAACTTCTTGCATCCTGTCCTGCTGAAGTGGAGGTTAGTTAATCTTCTCTTAGCATGAGTTACGAATGGAAATTGCTGCTCAGTTTTGTGTATGTATGGGAAGTAACTCGTGGCTCATGGTGATGTGGCCAATTCTACTTGGACTTGTCATGTGCTATATGATGTGGTCACAAAATCAAATATCTATTTCATGGAATAGGATATGTGAAACTTTTATGTAAATTTGGTACAGGCATAAAAATATATGTATTTACGATAAGTTTTCTATACATATGCCTGCATAAGAGTGAATTCTTGTTACTCTACTCTCCCAACCAGTGTACATATGCTTGCTCTACCTTTTTTTGGCTTTATTATGTTATTACCATCGATGCTCAATGATGTTGGTCTTTATTATGTTATTGTTTTGGCTATTTACATGTGTCATTTCAACTTATGTCAGTTATGTCGCCTGGTTCTTCTGATAAAGAATATTGTCCAACTTCTAACATGGAATCACTCGAATCATCTACCGAGAGAGAAGTTGTTTTAAAGAGAAAAATGACTTCAAAAGTATGGATTGATTTTATATCAGTTACATATAAAGGAGAAGAGTTTGTCAAATGCAAACATTGTGGAGAACGACTGAAAGCAAGCAGTGCTCATGAAACTAGCCATTTAAGTCGACATATGAAATCTTGTTTAAATAGGCAAATCAATGAAGGAAAGCAAAGAACTTTATCACTTGCAGTTAATGACTCTGGTGCAACTTCTATAGGTATACAAAAATTTGACATGGAGTCTATAAGAAAGTTGATGTCAAAGTGTGTAATAGCACATGAGCTTTTGTTCAATTTGGCAGAATATAAATATCATAACAAACTTCTTCAAGCTTGCAACCATAGGTTCGTTCCATTTTTTAAAAGAACTTTGAAAAGAGAAATTATGTCAATGTACAAGGCTGAGAAAGCCCGACTTGAAGGATTTATAAATGATTCTATGCAGCGAGTTTCATTGACATTTGATATGTGGACTTCACAGCAGACATTGGGTTATCTATGCGTGACAGGACAATATGTTGATAGATATTGGAAGTTGCATGCTCACATGTTCAGTTTTGTATATGTGCCTCTGCCACATAATGCAAATAGTTTGTGTGAGGCTTTATTAGAATGCATCTCTAAATGGAACATTCAATCAAAGTTATTTTCTATTACAGCTGACAACTGTTCGACGAATGATAGTGCAATAACTACACTGAAAAGGAACTTAGGAAGAAGAAATCTTATTCCAATGCAGGGGCAACATTTGCATATTCGCTGTGGTGCACATATTCTAAATCTTATAGTTCAAGATGGTATGCAGGATCTGCATGATACAATTTCAAAGATTCGTGAAAGTGTTAAATATGTAAAGGGATCACCAAAGCGGTTACATTCCTTTAAGGATTGTATAAGAACAGTGGGCTTAATTGGTACAAAGAAATTAACTTATAATGTTCCAATTCGATGGAACTCTACATATGTTATGTTGAGAGATGCATTGTTCTACAAAGATGCATTTCAACATTTAGCTTCTATAGATCCCAATTATACAAATTTACCTTCTGATGATGAAAGGTCTTATGCAACTATCTTGTGTCAGTTTTTGAAGTTATTCTATAATGTTACAAATATCTTCTCTGCCACTAGAAACGTAACAACTAATGTGGTTTTTGAAGAAATACAGAAGGTACGCAACCATTTGCGTAAAAATCGTTTGGCAGACAATGATTATATAAGGTCATTAGCATACAAAATGCAAGAAAAGTTTGACAAATATTGGAAAAATGACTACAATGACCTTTTGGAATTGCATTTGTCTTAGATTCTAGATCCAAACTGGGATATTTGAAGTATGTGCTTGAGAGTCTAAATGAAATTGACGCAATGGTACAATATGAAAAAATAGAGAGCAGTCTTCATGGATTGTATGCTGAGTACAAAAACGTGTATGGTTTAGACAATGAAGAAAATGAAAATGCAAACAACGCCATTGTTGATTTTGAAGAAGAGAGGGCTTCAACTTTTTCAAGAGATGTCTTCTTCACATATTACATGAGTTATGCATCTTCTCAAGTACCTCGCACAGATCTGGAAGCATATTTAACTGATCCAATAGAACGATCTCGGCCTAATGAAGACTTCAATATATTATCTTGGTGGAAGGCAAATGAAAATAAATATAGAGTTCTATCCAAAATGGCTCGAGATATCTTGGCAGTCCCTATATCCACAGTTGCATCTGAGTCTGCATTCAGTACAGTTGGAAGAATCATTAATGATTATCGATGTTCAACCACTCCTGAAACTGTTGAAGCACTAGTTTGCACACATAGTTGGATTCGTGATGAAGATATCTCATGTGAAACGTAAGATGTTCATTGTTTAATGTTAAATTTTAATCATTTTTTTTGTCTTTCACGATATACTAACATTGTAGTTTGCTTGTGATAATGTGTTTTTTGTAGTTTTAAAGAAAAGAAAGAATCTTCTGGTGATGAATTAGCATGAATTATATTTCATTGTGGTAAAACATTTCTTTTACATTTTATAAAATCTCTTCGACACACATGCACACACAGGTTGGTTTCTTATGCTATAAGCATAGTGTTGCACCATATCAAATCAATCTTATTGTCCCTCTTTATCTCTTTGCTTTTTCTTGCAAATGCAATGGGTGTGGTTGTTACAGTGAAAACACATATGAAGGCGAAGGATGTCACATAACAAAGCTTGACCAGATTTTGTTCAATGGGAAGACAACGCTGATGTTGCTCTTGTTTGCTCAGCCCTCCTAATATATATGTAGCATGCTATGTGGGTGGGATTTGTACTATTTTCCTGCCTTGGTTGTTAAGGTGGTTTGGGATCTTGTAAGTTCGGAAAGGAAGATATCATGTGCTGTTTGGATAGCTGGTATTATCACTAAGATGGAGATACAGTGTTCAATCATGTACTTTGACACTATTGGAAAACAAGTGCAACTTCTACGATTTCTTTTATACTAAGGCTGCTTTGCTTTGTACTTGGGTTCTAAACTTAGATGCTATTATGTTCTTGATTTTGTGGAGCTTTAAAATACTTCATGAGTCCGTACTCCACGCCCATGTAACTATGTAAGGTTTCTTACAATGAAGGACTGTTGTTTTTACATGGGAGTTTATGTAATGTGGTGCCCTGTCCGATGTATCTATGTTTGGGATAAATGGCTGTTATTTGCTTCAAATATCATATGAAACTACCATCTTATAAAAAATTATTGGTTACATGGTGATTATAGAAGCAAACTGAGCCGAGAAACAGGTTTGAGAAACAAGCCCGACCCCAAAAATTCCTGGCCCGGCCCGCCCAAAGCTCAATGGAGCCCGCCCGGCCCGTTATTAATTGGGCCGGGCCGGGCCTTGACCGAAGCCCGAGGCCCGATATGACATGGGCCCGGCCCGTTTAGAAACAGGCCGGGCCTCGGGCCGACCCGTTTGGGTTTTTGGGCTTCATTTTCACATTTTTATCCAGGCCGGGCCGGCCGGCCCGATGCCGAGCAAGATCTCCCAGAACCCTTTTTAAACTCCAACGGCAGCCAATGGCGGATTGCTTGATAGAGAAGTCTCCCAGGTTCGTTGCTGCTGTTTCACGGGGAGAAAACAAAGAGAACGAGGGGTATACCGTCCACGGTGATGGGTTGGTGCAACCGTATGTGGTGAAGCTGAATGGAGGGAGGGTGAGGGAGAGGGAGGCGAAAGGTAATTGCAATGGAACGAGTCAACTTGCTCTTAGGAAATCTCCTATGTCTGCTCGACACAATGAAAGCGGTCGATCCAATAGCGAAATTTATGGCAGAATGCCAGAAAGAAGGTCCCCGAGATTCATCCATGGGGCTTTTGATGAAGAAAAGGAGAGCGAGAGGAATGTTGTCCATGACTGCGAGTTGGTGCAGACCAGGGTGAAGGAGAAGGGGGAGGGGAAGAAAGTGGCTAAGGGTATTCCCGAAGCAATAGTCCAAAATGCTCGCAGGAAAGCTCCTAAATTTGCTACACCGGATGAAATTCAGAGATCCAATTGCCGAATTTCTGGTAGTACACCAAAGTTAAGGCCCCCAATATTCGTTGATGCTATTTCCGATGCAGATGGGAAGGATAACGAAGGAAATGTCATGGTGATGCGCGCAAATGTGAGAGAACATGTGAAGAAGCGTATAAGGGAAGCAACGGGTAGCCGTATAGAATCTTTTGCTGATAAAAAGGCAGAACGGGTGACGACAAAGGTGGAAAAATTGGATGAGTGAGACGAAGAATTCCAGTAAGCAATCTGCAGCGGGAGAACGCACGGAATGGACAGATATTGTTTCAGAGAAGTTCATGCGTAACGGAGGAGGAGCAGGGAGGAAAAGGAACACTTCTTTTGATCTTCTGAAGGACGAGGGAGGAGAGAAGAAGAGGTTGAGGGAAGAGAATGGAACTCACGAAAAAGAAAGCTGTGTGGAATCAGAAGTTAAACACGGTTACCATGACGACTCTGTTAGGAGGAAATCTGGGACTCTGTTGGGAAGTTTTGGTTTTCTTGGCTGGTCACAAAATCAAGAAAAGGCACTTGAGGAGCTTACTTGATAACCAGGCCTTCGCCACACTTTTGGAGGGAGATTGCTAAGTTGGTGAGTTCCTATTATAATATAGCCTTCCAATACGAAGCTAGTGATTCTCGTTTATTCTGTTTCTTTTACCCCTGCTTTACTGCTTGAACATTTGTTCATTCGTTTTCTTTTTAATAGCTGTACTGGTTTTCATAATATCCAGTTTCAGAATATGCTGCCCCCATCCTTCATTTTTATATGCCTTCTACGATGTTAATTTATGTTTCTTTCTGAGAAATACTGTTTGTTGTCGGGTTGTCTACAGGATGTTTGTGGGACACTTTTATCGACTTATTTTGTTTTTCTTGCTTTGCCTTTGTGCCAACTTTAACCTATGATGTGACGACCAATGTGTATAGTTTTGGCGTCAAGGGAAAATCATGTCTTTATATATATTACAGTTTTATTGGAATTAGGAGGATAATTTGAAACCTATCCATACCAGAAATGTAGTTCTGACTAAGATTAATATCATCCAAAACTAAAAACCAAGGGAAAGAAACCTGCATATCTCATATGCATATAGATCAAGGACATCGTAGTATTATGAAAATAAAGTTGGGTAACTGCGTATGTTTGTAAAATAAAAATTGAATTCTAAAGGCCCCTCATTTGGGAAACTACCATATAAACAATAGCATCTTATTTAATATGGATATAATGATTTAGAGTCTGTCTCACATGGGTGAGGGTGTGAGTTCAGGTGTGGAGTATGGCAAATTTCAGAAAAACATGGGTGCATGTGCAGCAAGGTTGTGTGTGTGCGTATATATATGTATGTATGTATGTATTGTATAATACAAAGTCACATCCTCGATTTCAAAATTTGTAGCATTCTGTTTCTTCCATGTAATATGCATACTCTAGAGTCTGCATTCAGATTTTACAATCTTAAAAAATAAGTAGGCATTAAACAAGTAGCTGTTGCACATCTAGTAGACCAGTATTATAAATTTATAACTGTATAAATATACAACATATATTACATATAACATATATAAGATTGATTAACAAAATTGGTAACACATGTATAGAATAAGCAGTATATGTGTGTGGCGTGTGTGTATCAATATATATGAAAACATGTTTCCAGATTTAGAAAACTTGTAAACAACCACATATATGACCATGTCATATAGGTACGGGTGCTGGTGCGGGTACGAGTATGGACCATTTTTAAAAAACTTGGGTGCGGAGGTACGGCCGTACACACACATGCACATCTACATATATATATATATATATATATATATATATATATATATATATATATATATATATATAATATATCAAAAAATTACAAACAGAATAACATATTCATAAATCGTAATCCAAAATTTGTCAGTCTTGATTCTCATTCTCCTCATTCCCAAACAGTCACGATTTTTACAGAAGATCAGTCATTTTTTATCCCCAAACAGTCACGATTTTCTTCGCAAACAAACGCATCCCATATGCTAAATAATCGTAGCAGCTGAACATAATATTGGGATAAAAAGAACATCTGCACAGAACCAGTATAGAAAGAGAAAAGCCAGAGAACACAAGATAGAAAAAAAAAAAGGAACAGCGCTAGTCGTGAACGAAAGAACCGGTCGCCGGCGGTAAGCGACGTCTGCCGGCACCAGACAAATGGAAAGAAGAGCACATTGACAGAAAATAGAAAAAATCGTGAAAACGGAAGCAAATACCGTTGTTGTTCGCCGCCTGTCGCCGTCGCTAGTCGTCGTCTGCCATCGCCGGTCGCCGCCGTTCGTCCACCCAAGTCGCTGGTTGCCCCAGACGCCATTCGTCCACCCAAGTCGTGAGTGAAATGCGTCCAAGGAAGTCGTCGCAGGGATTTAGGGTTTTCGAGCATTTTAACATTAGATGATATTTAAAATGTTAAAAACTTAAAATCGTTCAAATAGAAAACTAGACAACTTTGGACTTGGTCAAAGTTGACCGAGTCAGAAAATGGACGAAATTGATCCTGGGTACTTTGACCGTACCCGGTGCCATGTTGACCGCACCACAGCCGCACCCAGGGCCATACCGGTACCGTGCCAGTTCCGTGCGAGTACTCCTCCTTAACAGGAATACCTGTGTGACATAGCTTAGCACATGCAATATATAAAGTTATGAGCAACATATACTGTCTAATATTAAACTGCAAAAGTATGAATTAAATACTAAAATCAGTATAACAGATGCAACAAAACAGAAAAAAATGAAAAATAGAAGAATCAGTTCTGAAAAAAAAAAAATCAAAAAGAGGACAAAAATAATCGATGCATTTTGACAATAATGGATGAACGTTGACCGTAGCCAGTGCCATGTTGGAGGCACACCCGCACCCACACCTGAGTCATGTCGATTCGGGTGCTTTTGCTGTTTTGGTGAGTCCAGGGGACATAGTTTAGACTTTAGAGTCTATAATTCAAGGTTATGTAACGCACTTCCAGGTTGGGGAAGAAAATGCTTTCTAAAAACCACACTTCCAAAGAGAAAAAACTTGATGCTTATGTGGAATGGTTTTCAGATCTATTTTCTGTGACAAAGCAAGTTTCCCCTTACTTGACAATTAGGCTTAGGTTACCTTGAGAGAAGGCCAACTGCCAAGAGAGGACACTATACCACCACATCCCTTCATTGCTCAGGAGAGTACAAAATAGAGTGCAATTGGTGACAAATTAAAAAAGATAAAAAACACAAGATTGCAAAATGAGAGATCATTTAAGTAACATGGGCTTTGAAACATAGAATTTTCTTTTGAACAAGACAAGGGTGGAACACAGAAGCAAGGAAGTGGAGCCACTGCCTGTCCCTGGAAGGCCATGAGCAAGCATATCCATGGATAGAAGATTGGCCTTACCCAAGGTCACCTTCCTTGGGTCAATCTTGATAGTAGTAGATTGGTTCTCTAGTCTAAGTATGCCACCTCCATGCTGGCACCCATTGACTTCACTCCGAATAAGCGGCCAAACTCTTTGGGAAGGGTGTGGTGAAGTATTGGGGGATCCCACAAAGTCTCGAAAGTGAAGGAGATCCCTACTTTACACTTCACAGGGCGATTTTGGACAAGCTACTAGAGTCAGAACTAGACATCTCCACTAGCTTCCACCCAGCCAGACAGAGGGTGACATACCTTCTTTGAGGAAGACCTAAGGCACTTTGTAAGTGCCAACAAAAGGGCTTGGGGGCATCTTTTGGATGTGCCCCTGGTAAAACCTCCAAATGGGTGAAGCATTGGCCTCTTCGATCTTGCAACTGGGTTAAGTTTTTTTTTTTCCTTATTGAATCAATGATCGAATCATTCACTCCATACACACACACACACACACACACACACACACACACATATAGGCATTCATGAAAAAAAAACAGAAAGACAACAGCTGTTTGATATGTTCTTGAAGGGTCCTGGTGTGCGACTGAAGTATCAATGTGACAGCTTAGCAGCTAGATCTTTCTTTGGATTTGGAAACAATTAAACTATTCTCTATTGAAAAAGGTCTTGCTCATTACAGTAGTTGTAAGATTTAAAAATGACCGACAAATAGGTTTCACTTGCATAGAAATGGGGCGTTGAGGGAGAGCAAGATGCTTTCTGGAGTATGACGACTTCTTTTACCTGCTTTTTCATATTATCTCTTCATTGATTATCCTTATATATATAGATTGTATGATTTTGGAACTGCAAGATCTGTCTAAATGGCTTAAATTGTGGCTTATAGTGGATCCAAACGTCATAAAGTGCATAGTGCATATTTCTAGATAATAGGATTCACACACGTGCAGACACATATGTAGGTATGTGTGTGTATGTAGCTGAACCCCATGCAAGTGCTATCTGAGAATGCTTTGCCCAGAATATTTTCGGTTATAAATATGAAGTGGATGAAATTTCAAAATTTCACATGTGACTAGGCCTCTGAACACCTGTTCTGGTTGCTTTACCCGTAAAATGAGTAATTCTTCAGTTGATAGTGATTTTGCATGCTTCTTTCTGGATTAGAAAATTCAAAACCTGAACTTTAATCTTTTAAGCTATGTTGTTTAAAACATGCTGAGACTTGCAACTAAGCTTATCTAGGCCCCTTCGCTGGCTGTTCCTTGGCAATTGCCATCCACAAATGCTTAGATAATTGCCTAGTGTGCTTAGGCCCGTGTAAGCATTCAATAACTTGGGCATTTTCCTTCTATTGAGATTCTTTTTTTTTTTCCTTCCTCTTCTTTTTTCCTTTTTCTACTTCTTGAGGCCAATTTTTTTCTTCTTCTGTAATCAGAAATATCTTTTGAGGGATGTTGCATAGCTTTTCAGGCTAATGGGTATGCATACCATAACTTGTCAGTTTGATTCTTGCGTCTGCTATTCTGTTGTACCTTATGGGGTGGGGTGTGTACTGACCACACTTAGGTCTCTACACAGCCCTGGATCCTAGAGGCAAAGAGAAAACCTGGGGAAGGGGGCAAGGGGGTGTTCGGCTCCTCAGGCGTTGCCTCCTTTAGTCATTCTTTTGATGTTGATTGTGCATTAGAAGTACACACTACACACACACACACACTACACACTACACACACACACACACACACACACACACACACACACACACATATTAATCTTTCGAATACTTTTTACTGCTTAGTGAAATTATAAGGTAGCACAGTTTTTACTATGAAGTATAAACAATGTTAACATGGAAGTGTTGATTATGTTGAAGACTTGTTAACTCTTTTCTTTTGATAAAATAGATTAGTAGTTTTAGTCTATTAGGCTTACATTTGAGAAATTCAAATTAGAAATTTAGTAGTTGGTATTAGGAAATTGGAAGGTCCTGTATGCTCTATAACATAAGAAAGCACAGATATTAAATTGTGGTATTGCTTTCTTCATGCCATATAGCCTTTAACTTCAATTTTGCAACTTTATTAAATTTGTTCTTCAAATTGTTAGTTATATTTGGTAACATGTTACGGAATGTCTAGTGTGAGTCTTATCATGCATTTTGATGGTTTAACTTTTGTAAGTTGATGACCATAGGTTTTTCATTGAGAAATGGTTCAGTTCCATTGTTAAATTTAAAATCCAATGTTGCATTCTATAGTTTTTTCTTCTCTAGGACCATTTAATGTACCTAGTCCTGTGTAAGGTCTACGCGTAACTCACCACCTGGGCTTCATCTAGTGCTTTCAAGACTTTGCTTTTAAGTCAAGAACTGAAAGCTTCTTGTAACTCAAATTTTTGGTGAAAAAAAGAATAACAATTCTTGATTTGTAAGTTTTGGTGAAAGGTGTTGGCAAACTAAGACTAGCCATATTCTGAATTTATTGACTTGAATTGTTGGACATTTTTGGTGCTTCAGTTTTTCTGTAGTTGAGGAACATGAAGCAGCATCATTTTATACACTTTGGGGTTTATCTTGAAAATAGTGGATCTTTCAAGCAGTTTACTCTTGGATAGGGTTCCCTTTCAGTCAAAAGAAGATGGTCAGAATCTATGTGTCTAAACATTTGACATTTTTCTGTTGTTTTGAAAAGATAGCATTGTCTATATGCATGCACTAAGTCACACGGGTGAGCCAACTATGGTAGCGCACCCGCACCGATGCGGGTGAGGGTTGAGGGTGCGGCCCGAGACAGCACCTGACTAGGTCAAACCAAATCGGGTGCTGCTAACCACATCCATTCTTCTTCCCTATTGTTTTTTTTTTTTATTTTTTTCCTTCTCCTATCTTTCCCTCTTCTTTTTTCCCTCCTCTCTCTCCCCCTTATATATTTAATAAAACTTTGAATTTTGTATGAGATGAAGGTAACCTTGATAAAAAAATGTTTAAAAATATAGACAAATAAAATTACTTATACAAAATCAAGATATATATATATATATTCTCTCGCCGCACCCGCACCCTTTTTTTTTTTTGAAACTTGCTGCATCCCGCACTAGCAGCCGCACCAGCACTCGCACCCCGAACCCATGTGACATAGTGCATGCAAGTAGTCTTACAAGTGAAAGTGCCTTTTAAATATTGAAGATTGATACTATCAGACTACAGCAGTTAATATGGAAATTGTACTGCAACCATTCCCATCAAATAGAGACTTCAGCAGGTATTTGACGCAGGAAGTTTGTTGAACAAATAAGTTTGGAGTACAAAATAAAATCTAGATCATTTGAAGGAGAGCTTTGTCTAAATAATCTTGATGTAGAAAGTTTATGGTAATAACTTGTTGAAGCAATATAATCTGATGCGCTTAACACAAGTTGGAAATTGAAATTAAGTTACTGACACAAAGTTGCATCAGAAGTGACCTAACATAATTCTTGTGGATAATTGCTCTAATGGATGGTTAAAAGCTCCTTCAGGAAACTGCGCCTACTTCACAGATTTGATTCATTAAAAAAGCTGGTATTTGCACATGTCGAGCCTTCCCACATATTTCTATTTGTTGGCTGGTTTTTCAGTCCAGATAATCTGATTCCAGCGAGACTGAATCCCAAAGAGGCTTTACAGTCCAGTGTGTTTTATGTGACAAAGGTGACCCACTGCATTCAAGTGGGCCCACTTTGCCATATGTTCCTAAGAGGTCGTTTGATGACCACAGGACACGCAGAACAGGACACGCGTGTCCTGTTTAGTAAATTTCTTCATCAAACGTCGGACAAAGGACAGGGTGGACAGGACGGACGGCTGAGGGAAGGTATAAATAATCTTTCTGTCTCGTTCTGTTCCGAGCTAAACCTAGGAACAGATAGGACAGGACAGAACTTCTCCCGCCCCCGACGACCCCGACCCCGACCTCAGCCCCGAGCCCTCGACCTCTGCCCCCATCTCCTTCTCCTCCACCTCCGCCTCCACCTCCATCTCCCCTGCCTTTCTCCTCTTCTCCGCCCCCGACCTTACTTTCTCCTCCATCTCTGTCTTCGTCTATGCCCCTGAGCTGCCCTATTCCAATTTTTCTTCTTCTCCTCCGCCGCCCGAGCTGCCCTAACCGTCACCCTGTAGCCCCTTCTTGTCTTCCTTGCCCCTCACGCTTCTTCACCCTCCTTCAACCTCTCGCCTCCTTCAAACGTGCAGTGGATTGAAGTTGCCCCTCGCCGTGCCAATCAAGCATTCTGCAACCTCTCAGCCCAGCAGCTCCTCAGCTTCCTCTTCTCCTCTCCTTAGCAGGAACGACAGCTCTCCGCAGCAGTGACTCTTCCGCATCTCTGTCGAGGTTAGGTGCAGGCTGCTTCTCTCTTTCTTTCTCTCTGTTGTTTTTCTTTTCCCTGACTGCAGGCTTACTCCTTTTTCTTGCCCTTTTTCCATTGCCGGTTGTCATATGCAGGCCACCAGCAGACCAGTTGTTGCTTCCGTTGCAGGCCAGCAGCAACTTCTGGTTGAGGTAAGACTAGTTGTTTACTTCCGTTGTTTTTTTTCTTTTTTCCTGAATCGCTCTATTGTTACTCGTTGAGTTCAAAGAATCCACTTTCTATACTACAGCATGGTCAACCCAGATTCTGGCTGATTTAAGAGCAAATAAAAAGCCAACATAGTATAAGCATTATCATAACTTTACTTTTTTTTATTGACAAGCTGAGATCCAACAAAATCCTTCCAGTTTATGCTTAAGAGATATGAGTTGCCATTTAAATCCTTCCAGTTTAAACTCGAGGCTAGCAAACGTCCCAAATCTTTAGATTGTTATTACTGCTGACTCTAAAATACTGCAGAATCCAGTGTATGCATGCCAGTTTATGGCAATACAAAGGTCTATTCATGTCCATTCAACAATTTGGGTCGCACCATCAATAGATGCATGGGTAAAGTAGAACCTTAAAACATTGAGATAAGCTCTCAGTAGCAACATAGAGGGAGTGAGAAAGCAGAAATTGTAGAAACGAAGGCAAGGGAGTATTGGGGAGATAAAAACAGACTAGAACGTTCCCAGAAAAGCTTCTGTTTTATGGGACAATTCATTTTCCCTCAGGCATCTCCTTGGCTTGAGGGTGTTGTTTAACGCTTCCCTCTTACATCATCAAGTATCTTGGCAAATGCTTCTTCGAAGCATCCTGTCATCACTTCAGAATCTAAGAAACCTAGCTCTGCTCCCAAAGCCAATCTCATCTTCCCCATGTAACTCAGCCAATCTCTTTGTACGGCCGATGAAAACTTGACAGCCATTCACATGCCCAAAATCAGAAATTGACATTGTGAATGTATGTGCACGTAACCATGTGTGATATATGCAACTACTTGTGCAATAAGATTTATACATACGTTGTGCTAAGGAGGACCCACATGCATACTATAGAGATCCACATGTTGCACAATGAATATATATATATATATATATATATAAACACTTACACATTATGATTTAAAATATGTTATGCTAAGGAGATCTAGATTTTGTATTGTGTTTCCTTATGTGAATGCTATAATTTTTTGTTACTAAGTCTTTTCAGGAGACTAGTGATTTTGGTAATATTCTACTGTGTTCTGGGGCCAAAGTTTTGTGCTAAAGATTACCATTACAAAGTGGCTTATTTTTTGAAGTTGATGCATGAAAAAAAACACCAGCATTGCTTCAGTTAGTGGCATACGTGAATTTGAGCTTAGTTTGGTGGTTGGCTTAGATTAACAAATAACAAACCGTGCGCCGTAAAACCATCCTCACGACACAGATTCATAATTGTACAAGGAAACAGAGAACCATTCTCTATTTCTAATTATTTTCTTGCTCCAGCATTACCAAGATGCTAATGTGGTTGGGATACTTTATCTGTTCTTTTAGAGAAGATTTACAGCTCAATCTTTTCTCTTTTTCTGTTAGAAAAATCAAATAGGTCTGAATGTTAGATGCGCACACAAGTTAGACATGCACATGTGCCTGTCTAACAAGCATACCCACCTGCGGTAAATGTGTCACCATGAAATAGAAGCTTTTGACTGGACAGCCCCCCATGGATATCTTCTCCAATGGGCCAATTATGTTTGAAATGGTCATGCTGGTGTTCCCTATTGTCGAAAATGGATGTGCTCTGCTGCTGCCTGTAACAAGCCAAAGTGTCATATAAGTTCCAATTTCATGCAAATCTGGACATTCAGTCATGCTCTGATTCAAATTCAGATGAAGAACTTGATATGAGAACATAACAATTTTAAATCCCTATCTGTCATGCTCCAGCCATTCTTCAAACATTGTCAAATGGAGACTACCCATTTGACATGGTTGGTTATAAGTGTTAGGCTCACCTCAAGGCCTCTTAACCTCCTTAGCATCTCTAAGAATCTCCCAATTAGATATACACCCAGTGAGCTCCTCTTTTTCCTGATCAGTTCCTGTGCTTCAAGCACATAATTGATTGGGTTCGCCTTCTTGATGCATTTGCATGCAGGGAGAGGAACATGTATGAATCCATACTGGTTTCCCAGGACGCTTCAGCTCCATCCTTCCTTATATCCTCTAATGACAGATGCTTAGAGACACTTCTTGTGTTTAGCAACACCAATGCAGTTGCACGTAAGTTTTCTGAGCCCGAACACATGCGGTGCATGTACAACTGAATGCCATAGAAGACAGTCCCTGTGATTACATCATTCATGGTCGACCAACTTTAGTTGATTGCTGCTATACTGCAGCCCGATCACTAATCTAGAAGAGAATTGGTCATTTCAGTAGTATTTCTTTTTAACTTTAGAATGACAAAGTCCTTTTAATATATTACACAGTCTTATTAATGTTTGTTTTTTTAAGTAGCAATCTCTTGTTTTTTGCAATTTTCAAATTATAGGTCAAGGAAGGTAAACTACATATGCCATTTATCCATTTTCTAGATGATGCATTGGTTTTGGTGAACTTCTATGTTACCTAAAAAAGTGTGAGGCCAATGTCTGATCATGCCAATGTTTGAACCAATGTGATCAGTTCTGAACTGGCACCAATTGAAGGACGGATCTCACTTTGTAAAATCTAATAGTTGCTCCAGATGTAACACAATCAGAAGCTGAGATGCACGAATTTAAGATCGGAAATTTTTCAGACTTTCTGAAATTAAAGTATAGCTCTTAAGTATATATTCGCATTCCAAATTTGTTAAACATGGGACTTAGTTGTGCAGCTCTGCACATATTAATGAAGCTGCTATCTGTGCCCTTTAAGCAGAACCTTGGCAAACTCTTTCATGGATATGTTTGAAAAGATTAGGAAAGTGAAGTTTAACAAAATTATAAGCCATGAAATGAGGAATCAAGTAATGGCCTGGTTAGGTTTGTTGTCCTGAAGCATTCAAGTTGTGGGTGTTCAAGGATAGATTCTCTGTTTTATCCTGTCAGAACAAAACAATAGTGATGCTTTCTTTGTTGTCAATGGATGTGTACTCGGAGGGTTTATGTCGATACGACTGAGTGGCACAACACGGCCAATGTGGAATGATTATGTTTCAAGTAAGATATTGATTGTGTAATATTCTCATTATATTATTTGTCATTGTTTTAATTATGCTTGATTATTTTAATACTTTATGGTGATAACCTAATTACTTGTTTGTCCTTTTAATTTCTGAAATGCAGGAACCAGACGGTGATGCATCTTCTCAAGTATTGCATGACTTTGATGGGAAAAGTAGTGTGCAGGACAGAAGACTAGTTATCTAGCAAGTTGTCATAGTTGTTTTTGTTTTATGGCTTACAACAATTGAATATTTTAAACAATTTGTACGGGACCATGGTGTTTTAGTTCATCAGTGGTGGTGATACAGGCGAATATGTCAATGTTGTACTTTGCTTTTACAGTCGATGTAATAATTCTTGCTTCATCTATCAGATGCTTTTGTAATTGNGATGTCCGTTTTTGTGATGTGATGTGAATGCTTCTCCCTTTATTTATTGGCGTTTTGTATTGCTTCCTGATAAAAGACTTCTAAGTTTTTTGTTTCTTCTTATTTATTGTTGATGAAGTTGTATTTGTAAATAAAATATTATCTGGAAATAAATACAGGAGATATTGAAATTGAATGTTTCTTTTAGTACAAACGTCAAACAGAGACAGAACGGATAGATCAGACAAGACAAAAACAAACGTCAGACAGGACAGACAGAACAGACACACACGAAACAAACACCGGACAAGAAGAACATAGCGTTCTGTTCTTAAAACTGTCAAACGATGGACAGGGAACACCATTGACAGGATGAACAGAACAGCAGTGTAATGGACAGGACGTCCTGTCTGTTCTGTTCTATGGTACAGCCATCAAACGACCTCTAAAGAGCTGTTGAAGGCTTTTAACCCGCATATTTCAGGCACCTTCGAAAAGACTAACAACCTCATTCTATTTAATATGCTAGTTTTCTCCCTGTCAGCATCACTAGAATTTGCACATTCTACTAAGTTCAGACTTTGGCCCATGCCCTCTTTGTTCTTCTTATGCATATATCATTTGTATAAGGTTTTCATGGGGCTGATCCTGAGCTGCCATCCAAGCACGAATGCCTTTGTTTAAAAGAATATTTTTGGTGTAGAAAGCCTCAAATTCATGATCTTCTGCTTAGGCCAAAATTCCTTGATTCTCAATGCTTTCAAGTCCTCCTAAGAAACTTTGTCAACAGTATGAACATACTATTTTTGGCTGAGAGCATATCCATATACCTTTTTAGTCCTTACTTCTGGCTAATTTGGATCCATTGAACTTCACCTTAGGCAACAACAGTTTCTTGAACATTGGAGGTTGAGTTCCTGTGCTTTGGCATACGAATTTTTCATAATGCCTGTTTTAATAATGCAATTTATTCGTTCTCTTTCGTCTCTTATCCGTTCAATATTTCTTTCCTATGTTATTATTTTCATGATGTATGTTCTACTGGTTTGTCAGTTATAGCTTCACTGTTCCATTTATCATGTATTTTTCTCCTTAATTTTTCAATGCGTAGACTGATCAATCAGCAAAAATTTCATTCAGGTCCCTGGAAAATCAGCAAAGGAATGCTTTGATCGCATCCATTCTGTCATACCAACACCACCTCGTTCTAGGACAAAAAGAAAAATTTCTCCGTTGGGGCAGTGCAGTCTTACGGGAAATGTTCCCCTTGAACAGTTTGGCCTTGGAGGGCGAATTAGTGGCAAAAGGAAAAGCCTTCTTGCTCGTAGGGCTGCTAGGCATATACTGAAGAAGCATGTTCTTGCCTATCAGGGACGTGTGGCTGGTCTTTTCGCCGTCCTTGAAGGATCCTCCTCCACAGATATGGTCCCTCCCAGATGAGAAAACTTTACAAACTAAGTTGAAATCTCATTGCCTTGAGATGAACGGTGAATCAGAGTCATCAGGAAATAGTAACAAAATGCCAAATATTGTTGCTCCTTTCCATCAACAAGCACTTGTGAGTCCAGATATTTTGAAGAAAATTAAGAATTTGGATTTGCATGAGAAGTACATTGACCGACTTCATATCCGGGAGCAAACACGGAGCAAAAAAGCAGCAATGAAGAAGGCAGACTAGTACCTCCTGAAACGAAAGGCCGAACACTGGATGAAACAGAGAGTCTCAAATATGCAAGGTTGTCTCTCGTTTCTGAAGCAAGGGATGCTCTTAAGCAAATCCAACAGGAGTCCCATGAAATCGAAACATTTTCAGAATATGAATGGTTTAATGATGCTGACAATGATGATGATGACTGCAAGAGTGACTTTGGGACTTGTTAAATTACTGGAGCCCCACGCTGCTTTCTTGTCTGGTAGCGATGTCGATTAGATGTATGGTCATGACCAAGTTCTTTATACCAACATCTAAGATGGTTACATCCAGCAGCCGGGTCCTTGTTTCTAATGAAAAGGATGTTGCAGTTTCAAGAGGCCCACTATATCGGAAGCTAATCTTGGCGACCATGATGTTGAGAGCGACCCTCTCTCTTCTCTTGGGTGAGCCCGAGGAAACCCCACCACCCGAGTAAAGGCTAAAACCCTGCTCCCTTTGCCTTCTCCTAATCTCCTAGGTTCAGGCTTTGGGACGAGACTTTGAAATATGAATTGGCTGCCAGTCCCCGCCCCAATCTAATCAGATGGATTCTCCTCACGTTGAATTAACACCCAAAATTTACATTTTCTTTTCTTATACATCTGCATTTTGTCGAGTTGCATGCTCGTCGTACGTTACTACAGTGTACATGCGCAACGTTTCTAAAAAGAGGCTTTATCGATGCACGTAATATGGCATAGGTTCAGTCCAATGCAACTGCTGATTGTGAAAGCATAATTCCATATCAACTAGTTACACCTGAGGAGCTGTATATTTTAGGAAGCGATAAATGAGAAAGAAATTCCACAGGCACATCAATTCCACAGGCACATCGTTCTCTCAATTAATGAATGTTTCTAATCCTTGGGATGTGCCTTTACATCCTACTGGTTAAGGCCTTCTATTGGCAGAACGGTTGGTGGTCTCCAAGCGAGCCACAAAAGAGAGAGAGAGAGAGAGAGAGAGAGAGGCGCAGAAAACGAAGCGCATGTGATCTCTCCACCAAATAAGGAGAATCCACAACTGGAGCAAGAGGTACCCACATTTTATTTGCCCTGTGAAAGGGTATGTAGTATGTACATAGGCCATGGCAGCCTACTTGAAAGTTGTTTATGGACACAGAAAGTCTCAATACATTATATTATAAATGCATGCTAGTTCAAAGACAAACAATCTCCTCATTCAGCAACAATAGGATTTTGAGCTTTTGCCTCACAAATGCAAATGGTCCACTTGTTATGGCCATCACATCAAGGAAAAAAGAGGGAAACAAAAGGCGCTTTCTGCAATTCTTCTTCAGTTACACCTTCCTCCATAACCTGCATTTCTTAATAGTGCTTGCTTGATATCTTCAGACCTTAACCGTGTCCTCTGCTCCCCGTCCTGTTCATTCAGCAAACAGGGAAAAGGGAAAAAAGGAAAATTTGATCATCCGAATCTTCTCATATAATCTCCCACACCAACATGGAATAAAAAAAAAAAAAATCGAAGACATGCCCAACGATGGTCAGAAGAACTAACCTCTCTGCAAGAAGCTTGCATTCCAAAATCATTGAAGCAGCTTATAACACATTGCTGAATTTCAAGCCCAAGCGCTTCTATGGTGCTGATTGTTGACAGCAATAATCCTGGTTTTGCTGCACAGCAGACATCTATCCTTGTATCTGCACCTTTTCTTTCTACGTCAAACTGCATTTCCATCCAAACCCCAAAGCGGGAGATGACAAAAGGAAACAAAAATTAGAGGCCATTGGATCTTTCAAGAGGTAAACTATCCGCTAGACGGCGAAAGTCAGAATATTGGGTTAAAATATGGATTTTACCCACCCTGGGCGTGTTCCTCACTAGAGCCTGATTCTGTTCTAGCTGCTTGAAAAAGTTCAGGAGATTTAGATGACTGCAGCTATCCTCAGATAGATCTACTTCTTCTTGGAGGGCTTTGATTCTGGCGAGGAGTTCCTTGGTATAATCAATAGTATCACCAAGGATGGAAGTCCTGTCCATCTAACAAAATCCCAAATGAAGTTTCAGTAAAATTTGGAAAAAAGAAGAAAAGCCAAACAGATAAAACTTAACGATCATTTCTCAACCTTGCTGATTCGTGGAACAACAGATCTAAGCATAGAGAGCCTGTCATTCAACCTCTTCCTTCTCCTCCTCTCAGCCATGAGATTCTTGGAAGGTTGCCCTTCCAGTCTCCTCTTCAATTGCCTACTTCTCGTCCCTGTCTCTGCACCACTTGCCACCAACTCTGGTATCCCGAGTGCTTGGGCCATGCTCTGCTTAGATATGCCCTCCTTTGAGTCTGAGCTGCAGAGGCTCTTGCATAAGAACCCCAACTCATCATCCTCAACCAGAGGGAAAAAAGTTGGTGTCTCGGATGAGGAGAAGGCCATATCAGGGGCTGCCAAAAACCCATCTTTGTATGGGAAAACTGCATCCAAGGAGCAGCCAAGTGTTGATTGGGAGGAAATGGTGGGCTCATTAAATGAGGAAGGTGCAGCAGTGAGCTGTTCACAGTTTGCGGTTGGTAGAAATGGCGATTGTGGGAAATAGGAAGATGGGTTCCTGTGAAAATCATTCAAATTGCTACCATCTGCAAGAAACTCATTCATTTCACCGGGGTAGCTATCCAGCAGCTCTCTTCTCAAGGCCAGGAACTCCTCAAACACTTCATCAACTTCCATTTTTCTTTTTCTCCTTCTGAGAAAAGCGAGGGAGAGAAGAGAGTGGGAGAAGCAAAGCCTGTGGCTCTCAAAGGTACAGTCGAGAAGCTGTTTTAATAGCAGAGGTCTGGATCAGGACAATGCGGTAAAAAAGAAAAATAAGGAAGGAAATGACAAAAAATATGGTGTTCGCCATTTCCCTCTCGACTCGACTGAAAGAGGCAGCAGCCAGCAGCCAGCAGCCAGCAGCACCCATTTAATCTTTACAAGTACTTTTTTCTTGTTTTTATTTTGGCACATTTTTCCATGGTACTAGAGAACCCACAACTGTAATTGGTTGTTTTCTTATTTTTTCAAAAAGGAATTTCTCAAAATCCTAATAAGGCTAGGTGCCGAAAGACTGTCGATTAAAGAATTTCTTAAATTCTTACAGGGCCATGGTTGGACTGCTGATTGAAACGGAAAAGGGATTAATTATTCCGTGTTTTGTATAAGAATATATTACTTCCTCCTTTGACATTATGATGAACGATACAGTGCGGAAGATCACAAGGTTCACATCAGTGACTCCACCACGTAGCAACCAACCAGTCAGTCGCCATGGGACTAGAAGGTTGTAAAGTTCAACTAGGGAAGAATAGAGCGCGTTTGAGTTTCCATGGGAGACAGGCTTGTTAACGATAAGGATCAAGCTTTAGTTTCAAAAATTTTCTCCCTTCTCTCTCTCTTCTCTTAGCAAAGTAGGTTCAAGTCAAACGTCGTGGCTTGCTACAAGCTGGGCTCAGGGGCTGCAGTCAGCCGCTTCCCCTGTAGTCGTCAGAATTCAGGCGTAACTTAGGGAGATACATACCCACATCATCAGATTTAATTGTCTTATCTTCTGTTTTATTGTTGTAAACCGTGTCTTTTATTTAAGGAATGGTTCTAGTATCTGTAAAATCTTGGTAACATCTGCATATATCTCTTGATAAATACAGTAATATAGAGCTCGTCCGATTGTGCGAGTCTCTTTCTATCCTTCATCTTGTTTCTGATCCAAAAACTCTTCAAGGCTCTCTTAGACATGCAGTCCTGAAGGGGGCTGTCTTAGACACATTCCTTTTCCAGTGACACTCTTGGCAAGCAAGACTGTTGCAATCTTTTTTAAGATAAGAAAAACTGTGTCACTAGACTTGTGTTTGATTTAAGTAGCATACTTTTGACATGGGATGTCTCAAAAAAAAAAAATCTTAAGACATTCTGTCTACCTATTCAAACATGCTCTTGTGCATTTTGGGACAATGGACCTACCACAGGGTTGCCAACTTGCCGTTAACCTTACTTTTTGCCTCCAAAGAAGGTGGCTACATGAGGACTCCACATTCTATCATTATGTAAGGCTTTGCCATTTTGAGGGTTCAAACTCAATGTCTCAAACCTAGCACCAAAGTTTCTTTTCTCAAACCCATAAACAGTGGCCGGAACTAGAAAATTTTCATTAAGGGGTACTAACCGATCTCTAAGAGAATGAGTGATTGCAGAGCACTAACTCAAGTCTGGTGTGCGCACCAACCTAGGTCTACCTTAATCACAATGCAGGATTTCAAGAGCTAGCGTGAGCAGCAGTAACTCAGGTACATCCCATGACCTATCATTCAAATGAGTTCATTGGCCTCATTATCTGGTTCTCCTACCTATGGAAGAATAGATAAATGTATACACTTATTTTTCACCTTGTCAATGTTGAAACATCCCTAAGTTTCGATTCATGGCATATCATCAATGTTCTTTATAGGAGCTGAGATGAGATGACCCCCACTCCTGATTGAGTCACTAGAACAGCTACAACCATATAGGTGATCATGTGATTGTGGACCAGATGCATGAAGGGACCTGAAGAAAGTGTGGAGCAGATATATGAAGGGATCTCAAGGCTGGGTGGCCATTGGCCCCGAAGAGTTTGGCACATCTAGTTAGGCCAGTGGCTGGTGCCGGCTAGTCGCTGGTTCAAATTTCAAAGGTGCTTGCTCCTAATAAGCCAGCTGTTGCATATGATTTTGGAATAGGAAAACAAAATTGGGAGCTTTAGGCCTAAGTCTCTCAGCCTAGAATGGTTTTATCCAAAGAAAAATAGAGGGAAAAATGTAGGTGGCCATCCTGTTTCTCTTGCAGTGCTGTCTCTTATAGGCAGCCCTAGACCATGGGAAAGGGGAGGCTTCGACCTTCACTCAGGTAATGAGATTTTCACTCAGGTAATGAGATTTCCTTTTGCTGGCTCAAAACTTCTGCAGCACTTCCTTGCATGATCTTCCTCACGGTACTCATGAAATGTTTTTAAATCTCAATTGTTCTTGCCGGTCAAAAAAAATTCTCCACCATGTTTTGTTTAGGTTTACGAGGGTGTTAGCAGTGTTCTGACTAAAAAATAGTAAAATTATTCCCTTCCTCATTGGCATCGGAAGAATATGCATCGGTCGAATTCATGCCATTTATTTAATGTGTTATCAATCAAATTTCACAAAATCGATGCGTTTCTTGCCTTCCCGAGCTTTTTATGGGGCTTTGTTGGGTTTTCACGGCCAATCATGAAAAGCGAGCATCTTTCTGAAACAAAATTTTAAATTTCTGAATCAGATTAGACATCTTTAAAAGAATCCAATCATGAAGATGAAGATGGATTTAAAGCTCTACAACAAGAAATATGATAAGAAATGATGGAAATGGAGACCAAAATCAACATGCCCTGCCCTATGGGGTAGGTAACTTTGATGCCCTCCTACACTTCATAGCTTTTCTTCTAACTTGGACGCCTACCAATTTTTGTAGAATGTGCATTTTGATTCCCCAGGTCCATGTCTTCTTCCCTTTCCTTTTTTTCCATTTTGGATTTATTGGGGACTTGCACCAATCATGCAGAAGAAAATAGGCAGACTAAGATCATAATAAGTAAGAAAAGTATTTGGCTAACTGCTTCATTTCCAATATGAGATCTCTCTCTCTCTCTCTCTCTCTCTCTCTAGAATTTACTGAATATTTTATGACCCATGTCGGACCAATCGTAGAAGGAATACATGTTTCAGGCAAGTAGATAGAAGTTAAAAAATGCTTACACTTTAACTGTGGACCAGTGTCCCCTTCTACCAAGATAATGAAAAATTGTTATGGCCTCCCAGAAATTACAAATGTTAAACAAATTCAACCTTATGTATTTGCTTAGCCAAGCTACAGCTTTTCTCTAGGGGATATTTCAGCTAGAGACCTACTCTTTGCCCATATGGCTATAATGAAGACCTTCATTTTGCTGAAATCTTTTATGTGCCCAAGTTTTCTTTACAAGTATCAAACAAAGGGCATTCTAGCAAGCTTGTTCATGGAAAGAGAGAGAGTTGTTTTCCTAAAGTATCAAACAAAAGGCATTATAGCAGAATGTTCTTAATGGAGAGAGGGGGGAGGGAGAAATCTTTATGTGCCCAACTTTTCCTAGAAGTAACAAACAAAGGCCAAAGGGCAGTCTAGCAGCATGTTCTTAATGGGGGGAGAGAGAGAGAGAGAGAGAGAGAGAGAGAGAGAGAATGAGTGTTCTTTCTGAAACCAGGTTCCTAGCTAGCAGAATTTTAGCGTCATGCAGCAGGATGGGATCTAAGCCGTTTCTCTGCTTGAAGGAGGTCAAGGACTGAAGCACCACATCTTTTTGGAGAAATATTAAGTACCAACTTGACATTTAAAAAAAATATTGGCACCCTGCCATAGACATCATCTCAGAGACCAGTCCTTGATCAGACAATGCCACCTTTTTATATTCATTTCCATGAGACTGATGGGTCATGAAAATGGATAAACTGCAGAAGGAAGGAAAAGAAAAAAAAAAAGGAAAGAGAAGCTAATGCAAATATAAAACATGTATAAAAATAAAAAGCAATGAACCAGAGCAATGGCAAAGTCATTATCACCGAAAATTGCAATCTGCCAAGAAAGATATTAAAAGCCAACAACCTGCAAAGTTTGACCCACAATCCTGTCCTAAACGAAAACGATGGGGGAAAAGAGGATGACCTTGTCAGTACTCTCTCTTTCTCTCTCTTCCCTGCCATCTCCAGAGAAAGAAAGAAGAAGAAGAAGAAGAAAAAAAAAAGGCCACACCCACTTGATTCCAGTAGTGAAGAATTTTTGATACCCACGGTTTTAGCCTCAAGAAAAAACCAGAATCATTCCTAAACCCTAACCCTAAATCTCAGGCTAAGATTTGTTTTGGTAGAAAAATGTTCTTCTTCTCTTCTTCCCTGCAAATGGGTCTATATGCCTAGTTGAATAGTAGTTTTTGAAAGAGACACGCTTATTTGGGTCTAAATTGGAGGCTTGTGAGCAAGTTGGGGGAGAGGAGTTGAAGAATTTGTGTGATGTGCAATGGAACGGGCTATCATACACAAGTGAATTATGAACTTCTGCGGTTGGGCCTTGTCCTGGCCCTGATGGGCAGCCAGGCCTAGCTAGCCAGAAGGCCGACGCCTCTAGAGGCCGGTTTTAGGGCCTATGATTGGTAATCAAACAGAGCGTGCAGTGTTGTTGGTTTTGGTTGATTGCTTCAGCCCTTAATTAACCATTCATGCTTGAGTTGGCTTCTATAATTAGTCCTTCTATCTTGGCTTATGGCACTACAAGAGTTCCACTCTTGTTGGCGCTAAGAAATGTCAGTAAGTTAAATAGGGAAAAAACGTCAGTAAAAGTGTCACTGATACGACTCGTTTGTATCAAAGGAAAACACTGTTTAAGGTCGTGCTACCAAAAATTTAACGGAAAAGCGCAGAATAAGTTACATGGGTCGTGAGTGCGAGCTTAGCTTCCATTTGGGTAAACACCCTTGAATTGCTGGGAAAGAGCAAGAACCCTATCCTTGTAGTACCTACGATGCCCTTCAGGCTCATCGGCAGAAGAGGATCGATTTATACTGTTGTTTCTCAATGCATTTGTTTAGACAAAGATTTTGTTCTCTCGCAAATAGTAAATCTTTCTCATAACATAACATGGAGTGTGAATCAAACCCATGTTTGAATTGAAATAGATCCATGGTTAACTAATTGCCTCGCTCCAAGAATAGTTGAAACCATACCCAATCGAAAAAGAATGTCATCCAAACCCATCACAAGTAGTTGCGGTAAAATTTGACCCAATGCATAATTACTTAAACTCATGTACAGTAAAAAATTGTGCGTGCAGGGGCAGAGCCAGGAATGTTTTGCTGCATGGGTCAAACTATAGTTCCAAAATTTTAACACGAGCCGAAATAAAAATTTTCAATTTTTTTTATAAATTTTTAAAGATTTTAAAATCTGAGAGCCGGCCCCCCTTCCCTCTGCCCCTGTGTGCGTGTTATATGTATGCCAAAGAGGATGATGCAAGGCCGTCGGTGATATGCGAGCTTCGGATTCCATCACCTTTCATCTAAAACCCCGGCTCGGCTGAAAAAGATAATACATTATCTTAAAGATAAAAGAATATGAGACTAGGAACTATAGAAATATTGAGTAGAGGTGGAGCTGGCTCCTTGGCGAAAAAGAAAAGGAAAAAAACAAACATTGCTTCAAAGCTAGAAGCAACAAGTTGCGTCGGCCCTTCAAGTAGGTTGCTTGCATGCCAATGCATACATAGTTTATGAAATAAAAAAAGCAAGTTATAAATCACATAATTGAAGTGAGTAAGAAAGAAAAGCAAGAGCGTGAAAATCGATACAAAATGCATCGAACTTTGTTGGTGACAAAATGTGTTTTATTGGTGCATACATATGGACCATTAAATCAAGTCAAGACAACTTATAAGTAATTGCACCATATAAATACTCCTTAAGTACTGTTTGGCAACAGCAACACACTTTACTTTACTGTCTCATGAATATTCATCAAAAAATTGAATATATTGATGAAATACTGCAGCACACTGTTCTATTTATCGGCCCCTTGTTTGGGGCAGATTCATGAGAGGTAACAGTGCGTTACTGATTTCGTATAAAACATGCTTTCTTAATGTTTATTTTCTTAAAAAACTTGATCACAGAAATTTTGAGTCTAAAATATGATTGACTTAATATATGTTTCTCACCAATTACTCTTAAGATCCTGTCTACAAGGTTAAATTTGCAAAAGTGACTACCTTTTTCATAAACAAAGCATGATATGTATCTCAAGGTTAATTAAAATTGAAATTAAACTGATCGAACTGAACTCAAATGCTGATTAATTCGAATCCAGTCTGAATCTCAATCAAATCTTATCTGTCCAATCGCATCAAAGTCACATTCATGTTATCCAAATGGTGAAACTCTAGATCTATTTCAACTATAACCTTTAGCTAAAACATAGGATTAACGTTACATGATTTGACAAACAAATACTTGTGGAATTGAAAAAAGTTATAAAAAGGCAGTAATCTCACATGCTCCAAAATAAGACTTTAATGTGAAGCCTTATTAAAGAGAACTTGGGTCATCATCTGCAAACTGGATAATTCCAGGCCTGTTTTGAGAATTGCAACAAGAGTAAGAGGCCTCAACAGAAAACGTTTCTATGGTCAGTACAGACGCAACAAACGTGGGACAGCGTACGTGTCCTTTCTATAAGAGGGTGTTTGCATCACTGTGGGACACACGAACAGACACGGCTGCTTTTGACCGAACAGTGGAGACATCAAATGGTGGGCAGTGGGAACGCGTAGACAGGGGGTTGTCTGTGTGTTCCAGATTCAACGGATTCAACTTTCTATGGTAAACATGGAACAGTTGAGAAAGAACAAAGGCAGGGGACGGCGTTCGAACGCGTGTAGAGAGACAGAAGTCGCTCGACAAAGCTTGCCTGATAGAGACAAAGACCTGCAACACATCCGACGGGTCTCGCCCTCTTGCCATCCATCTCTTTCCCTCTCCTCTCTCGCTCTATCAGGGTTGTCCGTGAAAGAGGCTTTTGATAGCATGACTTCACGTCCCTGTGCTACTGCAAACACTGGACACGTGCAGTCTGCTAGCTACATGACTCAAACACTATTCTCAATTTCTCATAGCCTATTTATTTGTTTGGGAAACGTGTTGAGAGGATAGCCTATCTCATTGTCCTTCCAACAAATAAATATGAGGTATAGAGTATTTATATAATCAGTTCACATGTTCTCAATTTATACGTTAGTTTTGACCTCCCTTAAGAGATGAGATGGGAAAAGTTGATATCTCAAGGAACACCTGTTCTTTTAGAGACTGTTTGGGAATGGTAACAATGTGTTACTACCTCAAAAAATAAGATAGATTCGTGAAGCACTTTTTAAAGTATCCAATGAATCTAGCCAATTTTTAAGTTAGAGACAAGGGGTCGTAACATAACGTTCCTATTCCTAAACGGCCTCCAACAGAATGTTTTATCCTGCTTGTTTGGCAATTGCAACAACTTGTTACCATTTCACAAATTTGTCCAAAGATTGAAACAGGTTTATAGGACATCGGAACAATGTTTTGTTCCAATTTTTTCCCCTCTCTCTCTCTCTCTCTTTCTCTCTCTCTTCTTTTTAGATTTGCCTTTTCACAATCATCTTGTCTCCTTAAAAGATTGGCAAATTTTGGAGGCTGTTTGGTAACATAAACATCACATTAAAAAACAAAGTCTTACATAAATAGATCTTAAAGATTGAGATACATGCATGAAATATTACACTCCAAAAAACACATTTAAGAGTAGAAAAAATCTTAAAATCGCAGTTTTGTTTTAGGGCATTATAGCAAGGAAGAAGTGAAATGGATTGCACTCTAATTTCTAATGTTATGTGGCAACTATAAAAGGGAAGGAGAATAGCAAGTCAGATAATGTTAGAGATGGTGGAGCACTCTGGGGCTCTGCATGCCCACCCACTACTTGTAAACATCACGGAATTAAGGGGACGTGAGGGGTTTGAACTCCGAGAGTCTGTGTCCGCAGCAAAGCGGACGCCGTGTGCTTCCCGGTGACCAGAGGGACCCCAAAGGGCCCATTTGTCTTGTAGAGGGTGGGACAAGAGGAACCGCCGGTCACGAGAAGTCAGAACCACGCGCTTTTCACATGCTAGACTGGCAGTCCCGTGAAAAAGATTTCCGGATAGAAATTGGAGAGATTTGACCGAGAAAATTGTGGGAGGGTTTGTCAATATCGAGCCCGCATGGGGCCACCGTGGACTTTTTCACCCCCTTCTCGTGTTTGCTTTTAGGTGAGGTCGGAAGTCATTGTACATGTAGCAGCGTCGTTCCTGGAAGAAGGAAGTACTGTGGATTCCAGAATGCCTTGCCACTGCTCTCAAGGAGCTCGTGCTTGGGTTTCCGTTTGGGCATTATTGTTATATTAGAAAAAGAAAAAAAAAATTACAAAAGGCCTGCTCAACTTTTAAGCCAGTTAACATATCACCACCTAACTTTCCAGAATTAACAAATAGATGCTCTCAGGTTTCCCATAATTTTCAAATAGCTGTCTCCTGACAAAAGCATAAAATCAGAGAGGTACTTTACTTTCCACACATTCCATTTAAGAAAAAAATGTATATATATATATATATATATGGCGACTCTAGTTGTTTAGAATCACACAGTCATCCAATATGCACAGTCCGATCAAATATGGTGGATGATTAAAAGAAAAATAAGAAGAAAAACATTATGAACATTTTTCTCATCTAATATTATTTTATACTTTTTTCTTTTTATTTTTCTTTCAATCATATACATGCTTTAGATGGACGGCATTGATTAGATGGGTGGATGACTCTAAATAACCAGAGTGATCTTTTACTTACTATATATATATATATATATATATATATATATATATATATATATATATATATATATATATATATATATATATATATATATATATATATATAACAAAGGAAGGTCACCATCTGATCACAATGACAATTGTTGACCCATAACAACTGACAACCTTATTGTCTGACAAGGGTTTGCCAATGGGAGACTCTCACCTATACCCTTGCTATCCAACTATGGTCAATTTAAAGGATTACTGGATAACAAGGACTACACAAGGGTCATTTCTTAAATGTTTTTATGCTTTAAAGTTTTATTACAAGCACTGCATTGACGGGGTAATTTTGTAAATTTTGTCTCTAGTTTCATGCTTTTATCTAAAAATGGAGACTTAAGAATTATGGGAAAACTCGAGTGGCTATTTCTTAATTACAAAAAGTTTGATTATTCTCTCAAAAGTTAGGCACCTTTTCAGAACTTTTCAAAAAGGGTAAAAAGACATTGAGATCAAATGAATTTATCAGCAACAATATAATGAGTTGACATTCTTTCGGCGAAGCACAAAAACTCTAAACCTCTTTTTCCATTTCTTATACAAAAAAGCCTCACTATTTTAGTGCACTCTAGTAGAATACTTAAGCTTCTACAAAAAGTAGGGCTGTACAGGAGCTGAGTCGAGCTTGAATTCGGTGCAGCTCGACTATACTCGACTCATGTTATGCTCAAATCAAGCTGTATAAGTTCCACTCAAGCTCGAGTCGATAGACTGAGTCTCGCTCATACTCGACTCGTTTAAACTTGTTTACCAACTTTCAATTTAACTTTGATATCTTTCTTTGATTTTAAGTTTGGAAATTACAAAAAGAAAATGATAACATAGATTAAACAAGCTTACTAAGCTTAGTCGATTAAAAAAAAACTAGATTAAATGAGGTTACTAGAGTTTAATTGAGTCGAATATGTAACTCAAACTCGAGTTTTCAGTTAAGCTCGAGCCTCGAGCTCAACTCATTTGTAAGTCCAGTTGAGCTCAAGTTATTTCAATTTGTTGTACACCTCTACACAAAAGATGTTGCTCATTAGATTTGAACTTCAGCTCTATGTTTATTTTGCATAACACATGTTTAAGGATGTATTTCCCCTTACTTTCGTAGTATCAACCCACATTTTTTTCCATGCATTCAAAACATAATATAATATATAAACTTCTATGATGTATGTCTTGTGTTAATAAATATTTTGTTTAGTATAAAATAATTGAATCAATTTTTTAAGTGAAAATTGCATATGGGGAGTATTTTATGAGGACAAAAAAGCTTAGAAGGATAAATTACAATAAATTAATAGAAGCACTATTATAAAAGTTCAGTACGTATAAATATGTCATATATACGTACACCTACGCCTGCTTCTCAATTATGTAAGTGTTTAACAACTCACATCATTCTTCCAAAAAAACCAAACTTGAAACAATTAATCTATATTTATTTATATATATCAAATGTCAAACCTCTTTCTGCACCTCTTCCCACCACCGTCACTCAATTTTGAGATGGCGCCGGTCCGGTCGTTTTCTGGCCACCTATCAACTGAAAATGACAAGGGAAAAAATGGGGGTTTCATCTTCTTTTCATTTGACCAAATTTCCGGCAATATACTTGCCGGAAAATGAGTGGCCAAAAGTTTTTATCTATAAAACCGACTGGTTTTAACTTACCATAGATGCCAAACTTATGTTTGGCCGGTTAAAAAAAGAAGAAATAAAAGAATATAGTAACTGCTTTTCAGCCGCCCACTGGTTACAAAACGGTGGGCGGCTCAAAAGTGGTTGTTGTGTACCTTTTTTTTTCATCTAAAGAAAGTTAATAACAATCTATTTTATAGGTAGAACTTGTTTTGATCTTCAGGCATTTGCGGCAACTGAGCATTTCTGAGAAGACGGGTGAATGATTCCTGGTTCCCCAGGTAGTGGCTCCACATCTCATATGATGTCTGATCCAAGTGTACTCTCTTGACTCTTTGGTCAGACAAATCCAGAAGACAAAACTCTAAAAATTTCTCACTGGATTTTACTGTTTTGGATGATGGAAAAAATTAAGCTGAAGAATGTACTTTCCGAGTGGGCAGGAAGTTAGCAACTCATCGCATGAAAGACGGAAAAGCACCCCCCTCTCCCCTATTTCCCGAGACTCCAAGGTCCTCTGTTGATTGTGTCTTGTTCATGGGAGGTGTTGTTTAGTTTTAAAAGTTGCGACTCTTCGTTTTGAAAGGTTCCTAATTTACAACATTTAATTATTTTGAGACCGAGGAAACAAGGAAGTAGAGGGGTAGACATCGTATTCTTAGATGATTATTCACTCAGTGAGTTTGCCACCTTCAGAGTGTGCAGGTCATTCCTTTCCCCCGTGAGTTCTCATTTGAAAACAATAACAGTGTGTTCAGGTGAGCAAGAGGTTCATCCCACCGCCCAAAACGAGGCCCAAAGACCCTCCAATTCTTTCTCTCTTCAGGGTCCTAAGCTGCATCGGTGTCAGTGGCAACGATGCACCCTTTAATTGGGATGTCGCGCCTTAACACATAAGATCATAATGCTCATGAAAATCGAACTAGAGACTTGCCTTTATATGGGCCCCTAGCTCAACTAATTGTGTTTTGCCCCTTGAGGCAAAACAATAACAGTGTGTTTTTGTTCCATGCATCTGCCCCACAAAAACTAAGCAGATTTATAAAACACTTTTTAATTGTCCAATAAATCTGACTAATTTTTAGGCTAAATGCATAAGACAGTAACATAATGTTATCGTTCCCTAACAGCCCCCAAATGTGGTATGGGCACTTGGTCTCCCTAGATCTCAATCTTTTATCTGGCTCATACTGCAAGAATGTGTCCAGATAGAGTCTAACCTCATGCTATCATGATGAAGAAACTATTTTCCACTTGTTTTGGTAGTACAAGGTAATGCAACACATCTTCAACATATTACATAGCACTATTAATAAAGTTTTAAAATAAATATTTTAAAATTATAAAGTATGTGTCTTTATATGCAAGGGTATGTTGGATATGTTCTAAAGAGTCTGTTGTTTAGTTTCTAGTGGATGATTTTCAAGCAGCCATTATTATTACAAGTTATCCAATTCACGAAAAAAAGCTTAAGAACCTTCTGAAGCATAATCATGAGAAGATAACTTTCAATGGACCCCTTTAGGACACTCACATTGAAGAAGAGTCGTGTATTCATGATAGAAATAATAAAACATGTCCAGCAAAAGTCGCTGCAAAAGTGAACATGAGTTCAAACATTTGTAGCAAAAACTTATTTTTTTTTAAAAAAAAAGACATTTTACCTCAGACAAAGCAAATTGCAAAAAGAGAGTTAAATGTTTTGTTTGTGGTCAATGAGACATTATACAAGAAATTATAGGGACAGGAAGAGGACAGGTCCTCAATATAATCATTTAGAAGAAAAGCTTGTTAGCATAACTTTTAAAAGATTTATGATGACATTAGATAATGACTACTACCTAAATATAGGAAGCAATCTGCATGTGGTTAATGACAACAGTGTAGTTACATCCTAACAAATAACTAGGCAAGAAAATAATCACTACATGTGAAATTCTTTAAACCTGTTGGATAAAGAGAGTGTAGAAATCAAATTCACCACTGAGAAAAGTCCTAACACTAGAAAATGTCCACTATGCTCCAAAAGTGCAAGAAAACTTGATCTCTACATATTTATTGTCTCTGCATTTCGGATTTTATAGAGGATCCTCATTTATATAATAAAGGAGATCGGTTGTAAACTTTAAATTTTTTAGTTTAATCTCTATACCAAATTTGAAAAATTGTATTTCAACTCTTGTTAAAATTTTGAAACTATAGTTTGGCCTCTGCAATGTAAAATTTATAGTTCCGCCCTTGATCATACATGGGCAATCAAGCTACCATCAATGTAAGACAAGACAAGTTGTTCACTGAAGCAATTATTCACGTAAGGTCTCTATGCGCGTTATTTTACTATGAGGCAAAGTGCATACTTTTATATGGGTATTAGATCCCGGATCTCAATTTGTCATTGTGTTTGCTTTTCTGTTCACTTCTGGCCACATGCCTGTCAGCCCCAGCCTGCCCACCCCTTTCCAATATGTTAAGTGCTCTCTTCAATAAGTAAGAACAGGCACCCAAGTGGTCCTCCATAAAACAAGGAATATATTGTTCTTCTTGTCATGATATGCACAATAGGTAGCAGCCTGCCTTTGTCTTCAACAATGCGCTCACTGTTTTAATAGAAATATCCAGTTTAAATAATGAGGATCTGGATTGTCTGTCAAAGAAGAGCAAGAGCAAGATCTCTTATTACACATCAGCCTTTGACATCTTGAAGAACTCCTTGTCCCTATCCATTCACTATCATGAGTTAATAATTAGGAAAAGGAAAACTAAGTCCTGACTTATCTGTCAAGAACATTAAACTAAGAAGAATGGACGAACTAACACTTTCAAATTTTAACGACCACCATTCGTACAATTTTGTGTGGATATGGAGCCGGTATCCAGTCTGGTCCCGGATAGCAGATAAATATACATGTTGGGATTCGAGTCGTATTGGGATATGGTGTATTAAAAAATGAGAAAACAGATCAAACCCATTTGCAATCCTTGGAGGGCTTGATTACCTTGGATCTTGATCAGATGAAAATTAACTAAGGCCAGACTTAATGTGGGCACCTAATTTGCTTCCACAATGAAAGTTAGATTTCAGAAGAATGGACTTGATATCTCTACTGTTGTTCCCCGGATTCTGATGGCTTTAAGGGATGTAGCATAGCTGGTTGGGCTGATGAATGTCTTGTCATCAATCAATTTCTATGAGCGCTGCTCCTTTGAAGGTGTTGATATCAAATTGAATGGACCAATCATAAGTTCATCTGGGTCCTTCTAGCAGTCCTATACACCCCCTTACCCTTAGGAGTCTAATGAGAAAGATCCATGAGCTAGGCATTCATAATTAGACATTCATATTCATGCATCTTTCAAACAAGACATCTATGAGCAGTGATCAAATCCATTTGAGATCCTACGATCTAGGATCTAAAAATCTAAAATCACCTTTGATATGAGACAAAACACATTTGAATACTCTCTCTCTCTCTCACACACACACATATGTCCAGATCTTATGAGAGACAGATCCGAACTGGGTCAAAAATACTAGGATCAAAATCTGATTACTTAGAATCTGCCAAGCGGAATTTAGTAATGGCTGGATCCAACTCAAGTCCAAGTAATTTGCAAATGGATCAGATACAGGCGCAACTTTTTGGGCTATATTGAGTTAGATCCAAATCGGGCTGATGATTTGAATCAAATCGATTCGTACCCGCTTCTGCCAAGGCCCAAAACCAATTGGGATCTTACACTAGTGCAGAAAACTGGATCTACATACAGGAAACCGGTATCATATCTCTCCTTTCTACAGATCTATACAAAGAAATCAACCAAAAGGGGAACGGAAACACAACTAGAAATGGTATTGTTCCAGATCCGGCCGGCTTTCTGCATCCCTAAAAATGTGTACATGATCGGAGAAAGGGGAAGGGAATATTATATTGTGAATGGTTGGTGGTAAACATTGTATCTTGCATGCACTAAGATGCCAAATACTGTTGGATATTCTCCAATTCTTGGATTTTCTTGACGCCCACTAGTCGTTTCTGGAATTTACATTTCCGGTGGACATCTCTTTACCACCTTTCGGTCCTCAAACAGTCACAAAAACAAAACAGGCCACATGAGACAAGCATGGCAACCAAATGCATGCCGGAATTCAAGTTCAGGTGCAACTTAATTAAACATTTTTCATTTCTATAATCATATCTCAGGTTCGAACTTAATTTAACCTTTGAATGTTGAAGATTTAGCTGTGCCCATGTGATTTTTGTTGTTTATGACAGAGAAAAAGGCGATTGTGATTAGTTTACTTTATTTGGATATGTAAACGAGATCTGATAAGGACCTGAAAAATGACGATGACTGAACTTTTCTTTTGGTGGAAATTAGTTATGTTATGAACATTTTCACTTGTCTAGCTACATGACGACGACTCCAACGAGTGAAATTTTTATAAATGTTGTTGCGGATCGTGAAGATCACATGAATAAGACTGTGCGTAAAAATTAATTGCATAAGACACATCATGATCAGGACTAAGATTAGTACATGTTAAGGGGACCATTTAATTCGAAGCTGGAGCACATCATTTTCATAATCCAACGTATGTAATCTAGACTAATAAGATTCGTGCCCCGTTAAGATTAGGTTATTGAGATATCGAATCGGATTAGTCTACCCGAAACTTAGCATGGGTAATCACTATATCCTACCCAACTCTAGGTAGAGGGGTTTTGCTATCGCCTCGAGTACCGAGCAGCTTTTCGCTCCTATGAGACACCGCCACATGTTCAAGACCTAGGTTGGGTCCCACTTATATCTAGTTATGTCCTTCCCAAGAGTTAATATTGTTTCCCATTTTGTCCTCACAGCGGGCTTTTACCTTTATGTCTTTTACAAGATTGACCCAAGTCATTTTCGTAATTTCGTATGCCCGACCACATGCACTGCATGTTCTGGTTCGAGCAAATAACCAGCTTGGATGAGAAACTGGTTATATGCACCCCTTGGTGTACAAAAAATTATCCACTCAACACCTTAATGACCAAAATATCTCTGGTCAATAAAAAGGGAAGCCCTTTCTACATAAAAGACACCTTAATGACCAAAATATCTCTGGTCAATAAAAAGGAAAGCCCTTTCTACATAAAAGACAGCCAAAAAGTTAAAAGTCTAAAAAACATTTCCTTTTTAAAAATTCTCAAAACAGGTTGACCCTCCCTTAAAATGTGTTTTTTTTAAGAAAGTGAAAAAAATGTGATAAATAATTAGCCGTTTAAAACTTAAAAAAATGCATTTTTTTTGAAAAAAATGTTAAAAACGAAAAAATGCATTTTTTTTAGTTTTTTAATGTCGATTTTTTTTTTTATTTTTTATTTTTTATTTGTTGCAAATCTACTTATCATTTTAAGTTTGTGTTAGTAGTTTCTCATTTATTTTATTTTTCTTTTATTTTTAGTTTTTTAAAATTAAAAAAAAAACTCAGAGACGTTCCTTGTGACTATAGACTTTGTAGCACTCATGCAACTCTCTCTCACTTGGTTGTTCGACGCATATTCTTCCCATTTACGCATCACTCTGAACCCACACATGGTAGAACTCATCTCGACTCAGCCCGTTAAATTTCTAAGTTAGCAAGTGGCCAATATGGGCGTGCGCCCCTACAATATAGGGCACTGTTCGAGTGATATAATGCAAATTTGTAGGTTGGTGTACACGGCCCAGATTGGAGGGGACAAAGTTTGATTGGAGATATCTACTTTTGCATTATTGTGGAGAGGAAATGCACATCTAAGGGCTCTTTACTGTTCTATATCATGGGGGTAAAACTATAGAAATTAAATCTAGTTCCGGAAACTGCTACAGTTATTGAGTGATTCCTTTGCCTAAGGCCAAAGTTTGTGTATCACAAAAGAAAACGACAGTGTTATACGATATACGTGGCTCCATTTCCTCCTAAAGAAACTCCATTCTTGTCCCTTGTGATGATCCTGTATCCTGTATTCGTCAAATATGATCATCAGCCTGTCCTTACGTGCGGTTGGTATGTGTGATGACACGATGAACGAAACCAACCTGCTTTATTGACTTCATCATTGAAGAATGAGAGATGTTCACTTCCTCTCGTGAGTAATGGAGGTGACTGTCGCTGACATGCTTTCTGCAAGCAACGCATGGCTTCCTGACAGCAGTGAAGGCAGAAGTTTCTGGTTAAGGGGCACTAAGAACATGAGTTTTTAAATTTTAAGGGGTACCCATATGTAAAACTTTAGAGAGGTACCCATATATAAAAATACATGAATTTTTGTGGATTGGTGCAGTTGCACACGCCAGCCAAACGCAGCTCTGCAAGTGCTTTCAGAGAAAAACTTTGCAGATCTCTCAGAAGAATCTGTATGGAGAGATGAGGGGTCTGCTGTGAATGATGATCTACTATTAATTTATGCTAATTCACATAAATTAATGAATTATAAGTGTGTCACGTGATTCCAAGATCAAAGTACAAATATCAGGATCGTTAAATTACAACGATCACTCTACAAGTTTGAGTTGGAATGGTTATGCCAATCAATCAGCTGGACCGTGGATGAAGCTTGAACAAGCCACTTTCGTGATCGAACAACTGGGGCTCCACACATCTTGAAGAAACTTGGCTTGAGTTTGTTGTTAGCAGGGGCGGACCTAGAACTTTTTTATGAGGTTCGTGCAACTGCACGCACCAGCCCAAACGCGGCTCTGACTCTGCAATTGCTTAGAAAGAAAAACTTTGTAGATCTTAGAAGAATCTGTATGGTAAGAGATGAGGGGTCTGCTGTGAATGATGATCGACTATTAATTTATGCAAATTCACATAAATTAATGAATTTATAAGTGTGTCACGTGATTCCAAGATCAAATTATAAATATCACGATTGCAAATTGCAAAGATCACTCTACAAGTTTGGGTTGGAAAATTCAACTTGACTGGTTATGCCAATCTTCGTTATTAAATAACAGGGGCTCCATACAGCTTGAAAAAACTTGGTTCGAGTTTGTTGCTATCAAAGATGGAGCCAAATTTTTTTTATGAAGAGGTCGAATTAAAGTTTCTAAATCTTAACTATGGTTGAAATATCATTTTTTTAAATTTTTATATAAAACAATTGAAATGTTTTAAAATTTACATGTATTTTTTTTTTTAAATTGAGGTGGAGCCATGACTCAAGCCAGCGCTACTTTGCTTCTTCCCCTGATTGCTACCCAACTTATAAATTAGTGAAAAGGGCTGCAACCTGAGCAAAGTTTGGGATTAATCTACATTAAGAAGAGGATTTTCGAAACCAATGCAGCACTAAATTGACACTGTATTTTAAAAGAATGAGGAGTTGGGTGGAGTTTTGGATCTCCCTTCTCAAATACAATGAAATGTTCAAGTGGAAACAGTACTATTTTTATTTTTAGTAATGTTCCAACTTTTATTAAAATATAAACCAAAAGAAGTTTGATTTATTTGTTAAAAAAAAAAAAGGAAACAAGAAGAATCTCCAATTCTATCACATGATTTTCTTTTGCAGTCTCCAGAAAGTTTAGATCTGAAGGACTGCCAAGGGGGCTCAGTGGCCCGTACGTCCTTTGATTGTCCATTTCAGGCAGAGTGTTGGGTTATTGAACACCGTGCAGAAGCAGCGTCCGGTCATTGGAAAACCAACGGGCGATCCCCAATCCGCTCTATTTTTAATCTGTTGAACTAAAAACTTAAATTTAGATCGATTAATTTAAAAAATTAAAAATACATAAGCCCTTGTCACGAGTGTTTGAATGGAGTGTGCATTTACAGTGGAAAGAGTTCCTTCTTGACCAAATTATAAGTTTCATAAGATGTGTTAGATCCAGGGTGTTTGATTGCTTCTATCTAAAATGAAAAAACCAAAAGAAAGATTTCAAAATTCTTAATATGATAAATCATCGCAGATCTTTTGTCACATCAAATCCACATGAAATCTGTAGATTTTCAATACGAAACAGTCAAACACCCCTTGAAAACAAATGGGTAGCAAAGGAGAATATGATGCAAAAACAAAGAACATTCAGATCTTAAACCAATGGGCGGCGGGGCGGACCTTTTCCTTCAACAAGAGCACCAACCTGCGCCTAACGCACACAATGTACGTGACTCTCTATTCCTCACTGATCCCAACGATTTGGATCTGTCAGGCGTGTCGGTATCAGAGTCCAAACTCCTGCCGTCCCCATGACTCTAAAGTTGGATATATATTATTATAATTAGAAGCCTATACTTTCCCTTCTATTTTAATAACATCACCTTTTAAAATTTTTTTAAAGCACAAATTGTTTGAAGTACAAATTATATATATATATATATATATATATATTTATTTATTTATTTATTTCACTTAAAATTATATCTTTCATTGTTTATACTATATAGCTTCGGAAGTGGTAAGGTGTCAGTCTCCATTTTTAATGATTGGATCGACTCTATGTGCTTTAAAAAGAATGAGTCACTGATTATAAAAACGGCATCTTAAACAAACTATGTATCCTACGAAGATGATGGGTTGAGTAAAGGTGTTGGTCTTTTGCGGAGCAATGAGAAACCTTGCTCACCGGAAGTCGCCTGAGCTAAATAAGCCGAGATAGGGATGTAAATGAGCTCAAAAATGGATCTGTTCAAGCATCCGAACTCCAATTTGGGATTGAAATCCAATAAGGGTATGACCACCTGATTATACACTAAACAAAAAAAAAAAAAAAACTAGAGCATGCCCTTATCGGGTCTGGATCAGGTGGATTTAGATTCAATTTCTAAGATTCAATCTGAATTCAGATCCAAATCCAAATCCGATTTAGAAACATGCAATTAAATCGAATGTAGTAAATGCACGTTGGTTCCACCAAGAGCTCCAGCCATTTACAACCAGAGGTCTTGTCATAATAATCCCTACCTTATTAGTTATTTCTTAATTCATCCTTCATTTCACAGGGTTTTCAAATTCGCATCCTAAGTTAATTTAATTTGCCTCACCCGAGCGAGTCTGTCATTAAGAAGCTGTTATATTTGACCGAACGAACAGTCCTACCCTTAATTTACGGACGTTCTTCTCAACCATAACAGAGAAAATACTGAAGGGATTAGACCAAAAGCGTGCGTTAATTTTCAAATGGGCAGATAGGATTCTGTCTGGGACTAAAGTTCAATGGCCCAAGATTTTTGAACTTGTTAAAAAATCCTATTTAAAGATTCCTAAAACAAGACTTCTTTACCAAAGTTTTCTCATGATATATACATATGTGTGTAGAATTTCTTACAGATACAAAGATCTTACCGACTACCTTTTAAAGTGCACTTAATGGTGAAAGATATGATTTTCCCTTTTCTACAAACCAATTCAGAATGATTTTCCTACTTTAGGCTATATTTGTAGACTGTGATGGACAGATTTGATGGATTCATGTGTCGTAACATTGAAAAAGAACATGATAGGTCTGGGAACCTTAAAATCGAAGTAATCAATTTGGAAAAGATACCAACCAAATCCTCTATATATATATATATATATATATATATATATATATATATATATATATATATATATATATATATATATATATATATATATATATATATATATATATATATATATATATATAATCATTGGTCATTTTAAACACACTATTCAATGACATGCACCGGGCTGCATATTGTGAGATGCTGTACAGGGGCGGAGCCAGAATTTTTTTCTACGGTCGGGCCAAGACGATTCGCAGGTCGGGTTAGGGTTAGAACAAGAGGAGCAACGAAGAGTGACGGGTCGGATCAAACTAAAAAATTTTGATTTTTTGAATGTAAAATTTTTTTTTTTTCCTGCGCTCACTCAAGCCATGGCCCGGGCTGGCCCCCCTCCCTCCGCCCTGCTGTAGGATTTTATATATATATATATATATATATATATATATATATATATATATATATGTGTGTGTGTGTGTGTGCACGTGTGTGGGGGCACAAACTATTAGTTTTGTGAAAGAATTTCTTACATATATAAAGATCTTACCTACTATCTATTAAAGTGCACTTAATGGTGAAAGATGTGATGTTCGCTTTTCTACGAAGCAATTCAGAAGGATTTTCCTACCCTACGTTATATATCTAGACTATGATGGACAGATTTGACGGATTCATGTGACGTAACATTCAAAAAGAACATGATAGGTTTGGGAACCTTAAAATCGAAGCAATCAATTTGAAGAAGATACCAAACAAAATCACTGATAAGAAATACCGCTATAGGTTGGAGCAAAATGCATTGTGGATAGAGTTAATGGGTGGAGTTAAGATGACTGAAGGGAAACGAGAAGTGTGAGAATAACTGAGATTTTTTAGTCCTTAAATCAATGGAAGCATAGTGTTCTCAAACAAGTAAAATAGGAGTGCTTTTAACAGAACTAACAGCTTACACTATCATTACCGTGTCTTCAACTGCTTTCTGAAACAATCTCAAGCAAAAAAATCTCTATGTAATTCACTTTGTTCAGTTCATCAGTGACCTTTCACCTTTTGCGTGGCTTCCGGATCTCCAACAGTCACAACTATAGATATAGCTCATCGTATTCCCAAGTGATACTAAACTTCACTATTTATGTTCTTCTTTGTATATATATATATATATATACATAGAAAACTAATAACTGCTAGACGTTTAGATGCTAGACAGATAAGAAACAATCTCAGTTCTTAATATTTTTCAAATCGATAGTTATGAAAAAAGCAAGAAAAAAAGGTGTAAAGTAACATAAGATGGCGAAAATATCAATCACTTTTTCTCATTGTTATTTCTCCTAACCGCCAATCCTAAGATGATATATATGTATGTATATCATCCTAGGCCTTTTTGTTCTTCACCAAAATGATGAAGAAAACCAACATATGCAATAAAATATCAAGTCAGTTGTGTAAAAGTTGAAATTTGAATCAACTTGGCTGGGCTGGTCGGCCAACCATTCAGCGGAATCTATGAATCAGCGAAAACATTGACCGATTTATTGTCAAAGATAATCATTTGATTATTCGAAATCTTAATAAAGAAAAACCATTAGGCGCTGTTTGGGTGACACCTCAAAACAGGGTTTCTGGTTTTAAAGTATTCGCAAACTAATAACATAAAGAATATTTCAATAAATTTGCCGCCAATTTGATTCGAATTGACCAATTCAGACCGACTTAGCCTGATTTTTCCAACACTACATCAAACTAATTGTGTCATTATAAGGGACATAAAGCCAAAAAGATGTGCCAACCGGCTGCTTTAGCGACAGATTTTCTTGTAAGATGAGAACAAGATAAAGCAGGAGGGGGCCCTGATCATCAGTCCGGACTCAAAACTCAAAAGTGCTAGCGAGGCAAAGATTCAGCTGCTTTTCTTCTTTCAAAGTTCATTTCCTGTGGTTGACCAAGTGGGTCAAGAATCATGAGCTCATTGATCACTTGACCAAACCAAGCAGGAGCAGCTACTTGATTTTGATTCCCATGGACCCCAATTAGGCCCACTTTTGGATTGTTTGATTCACGTGAACCCATAACAGGGCACCTAATGGCCTGATACTGCTGAGAATTAATAGGTATCATTATCATACTAGTAGTCTTTGTGTGCTTAGCTTGGGATCCATAGACCTAGTCTGGGCCATGAAAACGACCCAATATTCCTTTGTTTCTTCTAGCCCTTCATTTGGTACTAAACCCTTCACTAGGCCCGGCGCCCCGGTACCGAGTCAATCGGCCCGGCTGATGTCATCATGACGGAAAGCTTAACAATCGATCTCCTGTTTGATTTCTCTTCTCTCTAGAGCTGAAGTTTTGAATAGACTTGAAATAGTGTTCAAACTTCTTTTGTCATAAGCCTGCCATGAACCTTTTTTTTTTTTTCTGTTATGGACAGATATTAGATCAAAGTTGGCTACTAGACAGACACTAATCTGTTTACATGAGGTGTTCTAAGTCGATTTTGGGTTGGGTCGTTACAGTTGGTATCGAAGTCAATTCAGTATCTCCTGATTTGCTATTATAGGGAAAGTCCAGTATAGATTTGAGTGAACTCCTAACTTTTCTCCACTGTGAGAATACATCTTTGGACTTTCACTCTTTCAGCATTACAAGAAGCAAGAATAGTGAAGTTTCAACCTATAGAATACCTCTACAGTAACTGATAAACTTTCACTTTGTCTTGTATTCATGTGTTTTGAAGACTGGGTGCGCTCCCAAGCTCAGGCTTGGGCTCAGCCCGGGCTCGAATGGCTCGGCTCAGCTCAGCTCAAGCCCAGCCAATGTGTGCAGGATCCCAACATCAGGTTGGTGGGTGATGATATAATTAATGGTAACAAGTGGACCATTTGGCTTTTGCAAATGGGAAACAAATTAAATGCTCAAGGAGTCCAAGCCGGGCGAGCGCTTTTTGTAAGGGAGGATGTTGTTGTCCTTCTTGCAATAATGATATGGGATGCAAACTTTTATTCCTGCAAATTGATCTTATTTGACAATAAATGAAGATATGTTTGTTTACATCGGGTTTGAGATCCAAGGTGACATGAGATCATTGAGAATCTTCGATATGAGAAACTGAGGTTCGGCCCACTTCCTCCCTCGCTCGGACCGTTGGTCTGAGGATTTCTTTATATATATATATATATAAATTAGACCCGAAATCTACCATTTGTTTAAGGAGTGGGTTCCACAAACAGTGGATTTGAAATCACTCGCAGATCTTAGATCCGAGGCTATGAAAGATACCTTAAGAATGTTTAACGTCCCTGAAGTTTCTTGGGGATCACAGATCTTAGATACTAAAGCTTGAGATTCCTAAAACTATATGCTGCCGACGTGCGCGTATGTGGACGCATGCACATACACATATATTAATCATTTAGACATATGGCTGTCACTCTAGCATGATCCATGCCAGCCTTATTAGGGTAATACTTAATTGGAATAAATTACTCTCATGATAATATACTAAGATTATCTTGATTGCCAAAGCAACTGCAGATCTAGCAATAGGATACTTGTCCTATCAAAATATTTAGGGTGTGTTTGATATGTAGCCTAGGATTTGAGATCTAAGGCTGATTTAAAATCACTTTTATGTGGGATCCATAATGTAAGCAAACACTGGATTTTACCATTATATAAAAAAGAAGGATTTCGAGTTCCTTAGTTTATAGCCAAAACCTCATATTTGAGCTTGGATAAGAGAGTGGTTTAACCTTAACATTCCATTTGATGGCAGCGTAGAATTTAGAACGGTAAATTTACCATAAAAGAAAGTCGATGGTAAAAGTCAAACCCTTCGAAGTCCGACCTTTTTGCAGGGTAAAATTACCTTGATCCATCTAATTTGGTAGGGTAATTTTCCTTGTGTTTGATTTGAAAATGAAAGCCAATATAAAAACGGCAAGTTTCCTCATATGTATAGTCAAATCGTTGTGTATCAAAGGGGGCCTAAATCTATAGACCTGATATTCCTAATGATCTCAAATCCCCTTAGATCTCAGATCTTACGCTACCGAATGTCTCCGAAGAAACATGTAACAGAGAGAAGGTGCTTGATGGTTCCTAGATTTGAAGGGAACAAGGGACAAAATGTCACAGAGGCGATTGTACTGTGTCTGTGCGCGCATCTTTGTTACCAAGACAGTCATCCCTAGGTTTTGGCTTGTCTCATGGGCCTAGGTCTGTGACTCACCAGGAATATATTTTTTGGAACCATTTGTTCTTTGTCAAAAAGTCATCCTCTAGGGCCGAGGGTTTATGGGACTACGACAACCGTTTCTTCTTAGGCGTGACAAGACCAAGAAGAATCAAACGTACGATTTTATCATTATTCCATGACATTGTCTCTCAACATCTGCCTCATTCTAGAAAAACAAATCTGAAAAGGCCCCTTATAATTTATTCAAATTGTAAGATTAGTTCACTTGTCCTGAAATGACTTTATATCTTACCCAGTTCGAAGCCAGTAATTCATCAAGGTTGCGTTTGCTTCCCCTCGGATTTGGGATCTCAAATCCATGATGTGCATGAAATCTGCGGTTTAAACAAACAGTAGATTTCAGCTTCTCAAAGAGCCTAGTGGGGTTTGGTCCTCAAATATGAAGTGCTAAGAAGGAATCAACTCTGAGTCTTAGCTCAAAGGTAAACAAATATGGCCTAAACTTCATCTCATGTAAAAAGTAGGACGCCGAGCAGCTGAAATAATCTGAAGAAGAAAAAAGTCATTTTCAAAATCATCTTCACTTATGTTCATGGGAGCCAGAAAAATTTTCTAGAGGGCCACAATTATATGTATATCAGATTAAATATTTGAAGAAGTTACCATAAAAATGAAGAAATATTGAGGAGCTAGTGTGTGCAACTAGGTGTCTCTGCCACTGACTTGTGTACAACTGTGTTGTTTTGAAGATTACCAGGTCCAAGACTTACCACTCTTGTTTAAACACGCTTAACTTTAACATTTTCGTAATGAGGCATTTCTTAATGATAGCTCAAACATGCTTAAACTTGAGGTTTTTATAATGAGACACGTCTTAATGCTGGCAGAATCTTATCTTATTCCAGATTAATTGTCTCATATTGACTTTAGCTTAAAGAGATGCCAAACTTTCACATGACTCGATAACAATGTATCAAATATTTGATATCCTTGCTTGTCGACGTTTAAGTTTCAAAAAATAAGATATCGTAAGGAAATCTCTTAGCATTAATTTGGAGCCATCGAAGTGGAAAAAATAGTCGCTCAATTGGCAGGAGAGTTCAATCCATATTCCCACAATTGATCAAACAAGGAAGCTGCAAATAATTGAGAGTGACAAAAAATCCACGCTAGCTAGCGAGTAAGGATATCTGCTAGTTGTTCTCCACCCTTCTTTACCTTTTCGTCTAGTCGGCGACAAACTCTCTCGCTTTTCCCTTCACTCTCCTATTTGGGCAGCATCAGCTGGCCAATTATATTACTCCATCTAGGTCTTACCGTTTGCTTTCACGCACCAAACAAGTGCGCAGTCTGCTTCATGAGAAAGGATGGTAAATTTTTCCCACTCACAAACAATCGCCTGATTGAGTTTTTATAGTAAATTTTGTACGCATGCCCTTGAAAAGTCATGCCATGCATACATTTTATATCCTTACTTACCTTTCAAATCTACAAAACAAGATCTAACTAAAGTAGCTTTTAAGCCATAAGATGCGCCGGTGCCCCAGGATCCTTTCACAAGTGTCATTTGTTTCTTAAAGCACGTACATGAAAAGAGTTATCATCAGTATTACAGGTAACATGAGGTGCATTCCAATTGGTCCATATATATATATATATATATATATATATATATATATATATATATATATATATATATATATATATATATTATTCTCATGAACAGTTGCTGCACTATTCACTGCCAATGATATACCCATAGCAACTTTTTTTAAAGACAACAGTCATATTTACTTTATATATATATATATATATATATATATATATATATATATATATATATATATATATATATATATATATATATATATATATATATATAAAAGAATTAAAATCAGTCGGTTATATTTGCGGCTGGAGGGTTTGTATTATTTTATTTTGTGTGGCTTAAAACCATCGCAAGAGGTGCATTTGCAATGGTCAGTTGCTTGGTCATGGTCTTTAATGATAGAACACATATTTTATGATTTTTTTTAGTAAAATAAAAAAAAAGCATCTGATCACATAAGTAACCAGCTGATTTCAATATATATAAATATTGGCACATGGCCACCTTTTTTATTTATTGGGTTGGAGCCACATTATGTCTTATACTATCCAAGATGCCTCTAGAAAATGCATTTGCTGATTACATTTTTTTGTTCAATCTAATTTTGTAGCTATTTCACCATTTGTCCTTAAGCTGAAAATAGGACATGCAAGTGCGTGATTTTCAATATGTGTCCAAGATTAATGTCTACAGTATGGATAGTCCCGGGCATGAATTTCAACGACTCGATTTATTAAAAGCCAACAAGGAGATTACACGTGACCTTGCCACATGAATAGCCTAGTGGATTAATTTTCTAATGCATTAAACAGTAGACTTATGTGGGGAACTTGAAATCTAGCCAAGGAATATGAACAAAAAAGAAAAAACATTTATATCACCGCAAATCCTGCTCCAGAATTTACGGGGAAATAAATCCGTTCCTTCCTTTTAATAAAAGGCAGTAAATAATGGCAAAAGGTTTGAAGTTCCCTGATCTTGAACCTTGTGGCGAGAGAGACCCTGGTTTGGTCTCGAACATGTCATGTGATCAACAACCAAAGCTGGGACTTCAGAACCTGGAATTCAGTAAACTCTGGAGTAGGAAATGCTGTCACTTCAGCTTTGAAGCAGCTAGCTTCCTGCAAACACTTTCTTCACTTTTCCCAACCTCATTTTAGTAATACTCGTTCTTGTTTTATCTAGTTGTCTGTGTGTGGGCATGGAAGATATCTAGTAACACAGCAAATACATTGCTAAAAATTTTCAACTAAAATTTCCATTGCGAGCTTTTGTTACTAAAATTCGCCATGCTGAACCCATTAGTAACAAAATAGTGTTTGTTACTGAAAAAGTGAGTATCAGCGACAAAAACATTTCGTTGCTACTTGTCAACTACAATGAATTTTCCCATCGCAAAATCTCAGTTTGCGTGCCTCTTGATTTGGGGTGAGTCTTGTTTTTGGTAACACTTTACCTTGCAAATTGTTGAAATTTGGTAACGAGATATTTTTGTTGCAAATTGTTGAGCTTTTAACGAAATGTTTCATCACTATTTTTTTTAATAAACATCACAATATTAGTTGGTGGAAACTAAAATTCCATACAAATAACAGATCACACTGTATTATAAACACAATGCATTCACACACACACACTATATATATATATATATATATATATATATATCGCCGTCGAGAGGGAAGCTACAGCACGGCGATACATATTGTTTCCCTGTGTGTCTCTTGAAAGGGTCAAGTAAACAGCAATATCGCCCCTAAACTAGACCCGCAAAAAAAAAGTAATTAAAGAACTGATTTTCAATTGTTGAAAATGCATTTTTTAAAATTAAAACGTATAAACCATCAATATCTTGCAGTCATAAATTAAAAGTGAAAGCAAAAAATCATTGAGTACTTGAGTTTGAAGCTAAGGTTCTGTCCGTGCCGTCAAAAGAGCAAAGGCACACCAATAAAGGAATACATGAAAGAAATATCTGGAGTCTAGTTGTAACATGATTGAAATTTGTGGAACAGGGGAATAAGAATCAAGGAACTTCTGTATCCTAATATTAACATAATAGCTAATAACCAATAACACTAATCTAGCACCGGTTTTCCTTGGAATACGTCCATCATAGACCTGATCATAGGAAACATGAAGAGAGGCTTTCGAGTTATCTCATCAACTTGATCAATTAATAGACTATATGAATCAATAAAGACTTTGATCAAATTAACTGGGATTTTTTATAATAAAGTATCACATTTGATCCAAGTCCTGCCAAAGTCCTGCCATGTTGTGCCTTAAGTGTTTTAATGATGTTGAAGTCTAAGGGAACAAGAGTTGAATGAAAGCTTCAGCCTTATATCGAGTGGCAAGAAACCCCACTTACCTAGAAACCAGCTAGGAGGTGGTCTCATTTAAGGGCATCTATGAATACTTCAGATTTTCCATGTGTTGATCTGACAAAAGATGCTCAATAACATTAACTTCATTGAAGATAGACACTTGAAGTTCACATTTTACCTTTTTGCATTGATGGATCTGAATATCAATTATGTGGACGGCCGGATCTTAAATTGATGGATCCAAATCCTAAATATCTTAAATTAAATACAGCAGATGAAAGACAACCAAACATAGTGTCTGTGGGTCTATGAGACATAGCAAGTCCANAAAAAAAAAAAAAAAAAAAAAAAAACTGGGAGAGAAATTTTAAAAAATAATGCAGAAATTGAGAGTGCTTACCATCCAATCCATGAACAGCCGCATAGAAAGTTAAAATACCAAATTAAGTTTACACAAAAGCATCTTAATGCTCCTTAGGTCTTGGAAATTCGGTTCTCCATTTCTATCTTCTGAAGGCATGTTGCATCCAAGTTGAAGGGTGCACCGTTGCTATCGCTGACACCGACGTAGCTCAGGACCCCGGAGGCAAGGGGAATGGGGGGGGGGGGGGGGGCGGCGCTTTCGGGCCTTTTTCAGGTGGTGGGATTAATACCTCGCGCTCACCCGAAGACATGTTCTACCAGTGAAGACATGATTCATCAATTGTAATGAACTTGAACTCTCTGGTAACAGATGACTTGGACAAGCTGCTTGGTGAAACATAAAATAACCCAACTGTACTACCACACTAAGGGAGGCACCAAAGAATTCAGTTCTATAAAGATGAATTTTGTTGATTCAGATAAGCATCCTGTTTCTTAAGCAGAAGGCAATATATGAGTTATTGAGCAAATGCCACAATCAAGAACTGAGGAAAAACAGAAACAAACAATCTAGAAAAAAGCCTTAAAGAGTACAGCCTACTTGAGGATTACCCAATAGTTTAAATAAATTGTAACTCGTTAGATCTGTTAATTTACAGATCTAACAGAAGGATGTTCAAATGAATGCATAATTTCATCCAAAAGCCACTTAACCAGGTGTGTTACACACCATGGGGAGGCTGGTGCCAGTTCTTGGTGACTCAGAGGGGTTTTCCAGTGTGCTGGATTGTCCAATTGACAACATAATGTGCACCCAGACCCAGGGAAACCTGCCCCCCTCTTGAACTTCAAAAAAGTAAAATTTTTAGTACTGAAATTTTGAAGAACCTCAACAGGCTCCTCAAAAATTTTGGAAAAATAATAATGGCCTCTACATAGATTTGCTGGTTCCACCTGTTTGAGCATCTACCTGCTCCCACTCATGCAATGACTATCTCTTTGAATCATAGTCACAAATAATGTTTTGAAGTTTTAAACTGTGAGGTTTTTCTCGGATCTAATATGGCGAGCTTTAAAAAAATGGAAAAAATGGGGAAACAATGGTTAATTTTTTAAAATTTAAAAAAACTAAAAATTACAGAAACATAAAATAAGTAAGAAACTAATAGCACAAACATCAAAAGATAAGTAGATTTGCAACAAATAAAAAATATAAAATGAAAAAAAAAGGCATTAAAAAATGAAAAAAAAGTGTTTTTAACGTTTTTTTTCAAAAATGTATTTTTTTAAGTTTTAAACGGTAATTTAGTTTATCGAGTTCTTTTTTCAAGTTTTTTGTGACTATGCTTTGAATAACATGGCCCACTTCATTGCTAGCTCTATCTATTCATGTTAAACCAGATTTACAATATCTAAAATAAGGTATTTTCAGAAGGCACCAAAGAGCATTTGAAACATCTGATTTGTAATATTGAACGCTATATATAATAAAGTTCTACCATGTTCAAAGATGTAACTGTTCTTGCAATAACACATGTAATTTAAGATGTATCCTAAGAATGAAAAACATGACATAAATAGTTTATCACAGGACACGATGCAGCCAGTGAAGAAATCAATGTGCTTAATCTTCATTAGCTTAGTTAATACTTCACAAAGTAGTGTGAAGGTTGAAACAAGAAGACTCATTAAGTTCGATTTAATACCTGGAAATATGGATCAGCAGCTACAATAGCCCGAGCATCCCAAGCTAGTTTACCACCAAAGACATTCCAGAAGCCATTTTAGTTGTGAGAATGTGCACACCAATGAACTATTCATCTGTGACACTGAAAAAGCCTGACACAGGCCTGATAGGAAGCTCACTTCCAGAACTCAAAACATCATTTGACTTTTCTTATACTCATTTACATTATTACCAGAAGGAGAAGTACACAGATATTTTAGAAAATGATGGTACTTTGTGGGGCTTGATAACCATCCAGAAAGTGGCAAACGTTAACAAATGCCCACTGTTTACTGGCACTGTCTTCACGCTTAAGATGGTCCCAACCAAACTTGATCATTTCTTTCTGGTAATGGACAAGGTCTCCCTGTAGATATTTCGAAAGCAAAGTAACAAGCTGCAGAAGTTCTATCCTCAAGGGCTCATCATATTCAGCACTGACCTGCATACAAAGAAAGCTTGATATATGCCAAATCCAAGTTACAAGTAAATTAATCTCTTCCAATAAGCAAAGCAAAACCACCTTATCAGGAGGGTCAAGAATCTTCTCCACAACAGGCTTGATAATATTTTGGTCCAGAACTTCCCAACATTGGCCATTTTGAAATGCATGAGCTGGCATAGGAAGAATGAGCATCTGCATGAATCCAATTTCTTTGATTGAAAAAGAAGTAGGAAGTGTAACATAAGAGTTTTCTTCAAATGAGTAGGATAATGCACCTCAACCTGAAAAGGAGCGGACAGCAAGTTTAGTTTAGGAAAAGCACATATGAATGTGAAGAGAAAGAGAGAGAACCTCAATAAAATAAAATTCATTAAAAAACATGTGGTCTATATGTGTCCGGACCAAGAAGATGGATAGCATATCAAATAAGATATGAACTTCAATTTTGCCATGGCGCAAGTAATTTAGAAAACACTTGACAAGCCTCTTGCTTACTATCAAACAAAATGTACACAATTCAAGTTAGAACGAATGCAATGTAGGACAAGGAAGAGCCCAAAAAGGTCATAACATCTCCCTTTTTGTTTATTATGTTGGCCTCTACGAAAAGTTTGTCCAAAATAGACATTATGTAAGAATGAAGTAAATTGAAGGACACGAGAGTCAAAGATACAGAGAAACCTCCCACACTAGATTGCATCAATGTGAGATTTGCTTCTAAAGAGATAAAGCCATGTGATGAGATCAAGGCCTTGAAAATAAGCATCAGCATTTGGTCCAGTTGCTAACAAGGGGCCAAAATTTTCAGTGGCAACATTTCCATCATTATTTGTAGTAGTACCAGACTCTAAACAGATTGTATTTATAAACCTACTCAGAAAATAGTAAACAAGTATAGAGATGTAAACCAAATAATAGTTCTACAGAAACCCCACCTTCTGAAATATCTAGGTTGGCTCAAACGTGCCAAAAAATATTCGACACTCCATGTTAACATTCATCTTCCGTGTTGTTATTTGTACGTATATCTTCCATGTCATCATCTGCATGTTCATCAATCATATCTTTTGAATGTACTTAAGGACTCGACTGACCGATGGGCTGCTAGTCAAATTGGATGTGAAGCCGCCCGTCGTAGTTGGAGGGAAGACGCCTCTTGCATGCACTCTAATCTCATTGGAGCTAGGAGGTCTGTCAAGCAAGTGATGCCTACTCCATGTCGACTTGAGGGTCTTTAGAACTTCCACTTGACTTAACAAGGCCTTCGGAACTACACTCCACAGCTCCACCTTTATGGATTTTTGGAAGAAAAGGAAAGCGGTCACGTTATGTCACATCATGTCACGTCACTACGAGCAAATCCCTCATCACAGGAGGGCTTTTCTCATGCATCTCTAATCAATTCATCCATATTATCTTCATCACTTTCTGCAGTCTCATTATGTTCACTTTGATGTCGCAACATCGACTCACCATGATAATGCCAACGTGTATAGTTTTGTACAGAACTGAAGCATATCATGTGATTAAAAGCATCCCTTGCTACTTGATATAAACAATTGTTGCACTTTACACAACATCTTATTTTTCCCTTGATTACTACACTTTGTCATAGCAAAATTGATGAAACCTTCAACTCCTTTCACATATTCTGAAAAAGACAAATAATGTTTACAACAAATCCTAAACTCAACTACAATGTCATATATTCTATTAAAATGAAATATAAGAATAAGTTACCTGTCTTTCTGTATCCAACTTTGATCTTCCATCTTCGACAATCACTATTCTTTATTATATACTACAACTATTGACAAAAATAAACGTATTAATGTACAAAATTGTATGTAATGCACAAATAATAAGAAAAAATATACTTATAAGTGAGACGACAAACAACATATGCTCTAATTAACCCACTATAATATGATATATGTCCATTAATGTAAAATGCATAATATAGATGACAGCTCTAATCTCGACTAGGAAATTAGTTTAGCGTAAAATGACAATTCTAATATTAATTCTGAATATGAAAAGTATATAAAGCACATTCCTACACATTACATAGTGTCACCCAACCCAACCCAACCCAATACTATTGACATATACATATATATGAAGCATGAAATATGAAACACACGACATAATTGATGCATAACATAAATGTGATACACATGTATATATACAAACAAATTAAATTAAATATGTTATACTTCAAATGAAAATGTGTATTGATGTTATATATAATTAACATAACAAAAGCAAGACAAAGATCAAAACCTTATAGAGCTCTATGTGTGATGCAACCCAGTCTCGCATTAGTGAATAATCTAGCAGTGATGTTGGGTCTCCCAATGTTATAAATAGCTATAAGCTTTGGAGTGAATGAACCTCAGATGTGTTGGAAAGATGACTACTGCTATCAACTAGAGCTTTAGTTGTTCAAATCACCCAAGGAAAACTGACCAGCTGCTTCCATTGCTAAATCCACTACAAAGTTCCTGCTTCATATAAGCCAACATGTCATGGCCTTGAAATTCATCATCACAAAAAGCAAGCATAGTACATGATTTCAATCTTCATCAAAAGTGCTAAAGGGAGATAAATCATGATGGATAATTGAATAATATTCCATATAGCAAACATCGACACCGATCGAGCAACGGGCACATATACATAAAGAAGTACAACTAAATCAGGGTTTATATAAAAAGAAAAGTAATCAACACTCAACTGACATAGGACGGATGTACTAGACTATCATGCTTTATGCATGCTATGTGACACAAGTGTGCATAAAGGCAAACTTATTGCAAGCATACATCATATTCACAAATTTCATCCTCAATAAAATCATGGCAATGAGAAAGCTTGTGAAGTTGCAAAAGCTTTAGTATTTTGCAAAAATCTAAGGACGAGATTGAAGCTTAAATAAAGAAACTAAGGAAGTATGAAATAACATTAAGAAATTTTTTCATGTCAAAATCACAACAAAATGTAGAAAGATATGTCACATCATCTTAGAGTCTTGCAAATGCAAGTTGGAAAGAACGCTGGCATTAGTCACTTTCAAACTACTCATGGTTTGAAACATATACAATTCAAGAAAATTTTTAAGCATGAAGAAAAAATCTATAAGTATTTACTGGTATCTTCCATGCCACCAACTTATCTTGCATGTTAGATGGAGACCACAATCGAGGGCCTCCTTCACTTGTCACAGCCTCCTTCATTGGTGGGGCACTTGCCTATGGTTGTCTTTTATCCAATTTTGTTACTACGCTGAACGGGTGCAATAAATAACTAGTATGATAATACTAAAAGCACCAACACATGAGACTCAAATGGTAAAATCATAGGCTTCTACAAGATAAATAACTTTCGTTAATGTCTGCTTAGGGGAAACTGCTATCTGCATAAAAATCCCCCACAATGCCCTTATGTCTCCAATGTTTTGGTTTGATATAATCAATATATTACAACTGTACTTCCATTAACTTGGCCATGAAAACAAATGATGATGAATCTGTTTGAAAAATAAAAACTAAGCCCATTAATATATAGCACTGATGAGATGAATTGGATTAAGAATTTATGTTTCTTGAAGTGTTCCCTAGGCATTCAGTTGTATGTTGTGTAAAATGTTGTAACTTAAACTTTCAATTTGACTGACATATATCTTGTTAGTCAATATTTACATAACTATTGAAATCAGAAAGTTTATTCTTACGTGTGGTAGTTTTCTGATTATTTAAAAGTTACAGTCTTCCTTTGTCTTTTTACAACTTTATGTGTCTCTCTTGTTAAAAACTCCAACCGATCCCTAATCTCTCTTTAAGTAGAGAATAGGGTACGATAATGAAGGAAACGTTTTTTCCTCTCTCTCTCTCTCTCTTTTGTTTCTTCCTCCATCATTCAACATGGTATCAGACCCAGTGGACGTCTGATTGGCTAGGGTGGTGGTGTTCTTCTCTTCTCTTTTCTTCTCTTCTCTTCTCTTCTCTACTTTCATGTCTGATCAGCCTTGATTTGAGCTCTTTGGCAGGCACCTCAGATCAGCCTTGTCTCTCATATCCCAATTGGAGTCATGATGGGCAAGCAAGTTTGAGTTTTCTATTACTGTCTTTAATATTGTGCAATGAAGCTGCAAAGTATGTCATCTGGTGGAGCAGCATAGTTGGAGTGGTAATGGGAATACAAGTTTGAGTTTTCTATTACTGTCTTTAATATTGTGCAATGAAGCAACAAAGTTGAAGTTTGATATCACATTGAAATGAATCTGGAGTTGAGATTCTATGACTGAAAAATAGTTAGTTGTTCATTATGCTCAAGCGTGTTTGAAAAAGTATATAAAACTGCAGGTTTGCTGTTTTGTCTACTCAAGTTTGCATGAAGGAAGCCTTGGTTATTTTCTGTGAGATTCTATGATGAAAAATAGTTAGTTGTTCTTTCTGCTCAAGCCTATTTCAAGAAGTATAGAAAACTGCATGTTTGTTATTTTGTTTGCTCAAGTTTGCGTGAAGGAGGTCTTGGTTATTTTATGTGGAATTTTGTTGTGCATTGGTGATATATGAAAGGGGGGGCTGCATGTGATATAGCTGATTCCTACTTTGCTTAGCAGCTTGCTTTGCTTATCAGCCCCTTTGCATGACTGATTAATTGCAAATAGGACTGTTTTTTCTGTGTTATAATTGCTGCATAATTTTTATCATGGCCTTTTTTCTCTTAATTCCTGTTGTGCTTCATTATGACTGAGAACCACAAACCATAGGGTGGCAATGATCATAAAGGAGCTGAAAATCCCTTCTCCTATGGATCTACTGTCGAGTTAGATGGACACAACTATGAATTGTGGTCTAGGTCCTTTATGTTATCAGTTAAAGGACACCGAAAGAGGAATATAATTGAAGAAGATGAACCTATTGACAAGTCAAGAAAGTACATGACCTGGGAAGAGGACGATAGCATGGTTATGGCTTGGATTATGAACAACGTCCAACCACAAATTGCTTCTTCTATTACTTACTATACTACTGCTAAGGAGATGCTGGAATTCCTTAGGGAGACATACTCACAAGACAAAAATGTAAGTAAAATCCTTAAAATTGAGGAGGAGCTGCACAATCTTCGACAATGAAATCAGGATCTATTACAATACTTTGCATTTGTTAAAGTGACCTATGAGAGACTGAAATTCTTGCACCCATCATGCAAATCTTGTTATAAGTCACACTTTGAACCTACCATGGTTGCAAAGTTTTTCCTTGGTCTGTCTCTGAGTATGCCACTGCCAAGGATCAGATTCTCACTGGGAGTGAAATTTGTGATCTCTCTAATGCTTACAACAGGATTAGTTGTTTGGCTATTAGCTTGCCCAACCAGTTGGTGTGACGCCAGCTTATGCTCTTGCTGTGAGAGGTGGTTGTGGTCAGGACACCACCTACAGTGCCAGAGGAAGAGGTATAGGTCGTGGAACTGGTGGTAGTGAGAGGTTCCAATGCACCTAGTGGAGAAAGATAGACAATTGGAAGATCGTTGTTGGGATAAACATGGTCATCCATCCACTGTCATAGGGTAGATGTATGGTCACCAAATAGTAAAAGAGCCTTACTCATCCTCCTATGGGATCTGCACAAGTTGCCACCCCTACTGTGAATGGCCCTTCGTCTAGCACAGTACCAAAGATAATTACAGTTAGCATTGACAGATCTAAGCATGAGCAGTTGTTGGCACACAAAGCCTCACAGGCTTCAGCTTCCACAGCTTTGATTGATCAAGTCTTCTCAGCAGGTACATCCACTTTTGATTCAGGCATCTCTTGGATTATTGACTCAAGAGCATCGAGACATTTCTATAGTAGACCTGGTTCTTTCACTACTTTACATATATTCTTTCAGCCACGTAATGTCAAAATTGCAGATGGTAGAATGTCACCTATATTGGGTTATAGAGATGTGAAGCTTTCTCAGTCCATGACCATTCCACATATTTGAATGCTCTTGAATTTCCACCTCATTTGCTCTCTGTCAAATAGTTTATTACTTTATTACTGATTTACACTACTGCATTATTTTTTACCTTGGTTTATGCTCATTTCATTACATACAAATTGGAAAGACGATTGGTGGCGACTATGAGAAAAGGGACGTCTATATCCTGTTAGGGGTGCACAACGAGTCGAGTTACTCGAGCTCGACTCGTTTAACTCGACTCGTAAGTTTAAACGAGCTGCTTATTTAGTTAAACGAGTCGAGCTCGAGTTGACGAGCTGACTCGTTTAATTAATCGAGTCGAGTTCGAGTTCATTTGAGTGAACTCGTTAAAGCTGACTCGGCTCGTTTAGTTAATGAACCGGTTTTTTTAAAACCGGTTCAGATGAGAAAGCAGGAAGAATTTTAGGGTTTCCTACTTTTTTTTTTTCGTTTTTGTTCTCACTTCTCCCTCTCTGAGCTCTCTCCGACTCTCCCTCTCTCGCCTCTCGGTCTCTCCATCTTCTCCTTCTCTTCTCTTCTCTAGTTCTCCCGTCTGGGAGTCTCCGATGTCTGCAGGAGGAACCAATCGTCTGTGGCCGTGGGCAACTTCAGCCTTCAGCCTTCAAGTTCAAGGTCAGCAGGCTGCTCCGCCTTCAGCTCAAGGTGAGTTACCCATGGTCGCTCCACAAAAGAAACTTGCACTTTCTCTTGAATCTGCTGGATAAGGTCCTCCATGGTCGTTTTTCATCAGCTTTCTCTTCGTTTCTTGGTTCAACCTTTCTTCTTTTGTAGACACTTTTCCCTCTCCGTCTCCTCGGTCACATCTGAACGCCTCTCCCTGGTTCGCACGAAGAACCAGATACACGCTCTGCTCATCTCTTTTGCAGCGTGAGGTGAGGTTTTGCTTACTTGTAGGGTTGTTGACTTGTCAGTTTTGCTTACTTGATTATCATTTGCCTTTTCCCTATTATAGCTGTCCAATATTATCCTTAATGAGTGATACCAATATGATATTTGTTGTAAACTTGTGTGACTTACATACAATTTTTGTTGCACTTTTACCTAAAATTTACTGTATATTTAGATTGCACAGATAGGTTTCTGATGGTTTTACGTGGTCTATGATCCGGTGTCATAACATAATTACTTTTTTTGGATGCAGAAAATGGGCGTTTATACTTCTTCTTGGACATTTTTTCTGTGTTTCTAAACTGGTTGCATGTTTATCATGACAGAACCACTTTACCCATTTGGTGGGAATACAATATCTCTTACCTACTTAAATATCACCAAATCCGAAGCAACACCTATGGCAAATTTATTTCAACATGCTTAAACTTCAGCCCACTTGAATGCCATTTGACAAATCATTAAGTAAACTCTAAATAAGGGGCTATTAATGCCTTCTTAGTTGTTTCTCTCATCAGAATAAATTGTTTATACTTTATAGTTATGTTAACGTAGCTGGGAAGGTGATACAAGTAATAAAAACTCCAGAATAGGATTTTTGTAACTTCTTACGGGCGTTGTTCCTATTGTGAAAGTCAAGGAGAAAAAAAAGATCAGTTTGTGATTTTAGTACAGACATATGGCTGCTACAGTAAACGTGATTTTGTGGCTTAGACAAATTATAATGGACACAGTAGATGGTTTAGGAAAACCTACATGATGTTTTTGTTTTTCTGTTTTTTATACTTATTTTTATCATTTGTAGGTTTACTAGCAATTGGCTACTCCCAAGTTCCCAAAACACCATTTGGAGCCGTTGGCACAAGCCGTTGGTGGGAATACAATTTTCTCTCTCTATTTGAAGATAAGATACAACACTTGAGCTGGTTACTGAGGTATGAATTCGTCCAAGTACATCCTAGCTACCAGTTCGTTATTTCTGTGCATGCCTGTGATTTTACTATTTCATATTTCATTATGAAGTAGAAGGATCTCCTGATGGCTCTTCTTTCTTAGCGTGAGAAATATGTTCCATAATAATCATTGTTATATTATGCTAGTTGAATGGTCGAGCATGAAACCAAATTATCGCTCATAGAGGCCATGTTTGACTTATTTTGGAATCTAAATGCAGAAGAGTTCTAGAAAAGTATGTGAGGTGGGGAACAAGAGAAACGCCTGTAGGAAGTGTCTCACTCGTGGACATAATTCTGTTAATATGAGAGCAATTTCTCTTTTTAGTGCATGTCTTCGTAGCAATAGCATGTCTTTTATGGGCATTTTGTCCTGCTTTTTTCTTTCTTTTGTAGATGTAACCTGAAAAGGAACAAAGAAGGGGGTACAGTGAGTGGTCAACATATAATAATCCACACAAGTTCTCACAATTAAAGAAAAATGAGAAGAAAATATAGAATCTAGGTGGAAGGGAAAAATTGAAAATTAAAGCAAAAATTAAGTTTGAAAATATACATATATATACACGTGTCAATGGCCATGACACCCTGTTCGGCTGCTCCTGATTTTTGAAAGATTCTGTATTGTACCAACTGTATCCAGCTTGCTTCAGTTCCCCCATTAGGATCCATATGTGCAAAAATAGGTGCCGCGTATTTTTGGAAAGTATCGTAGTAAAATCTCATTTTTAGAATAACAAATAGTGGTTACAATAGTGATTGTTGAATTTTCAACCTTTTGATGATAAAGTACACCACTTTTTCTACTGTTTATAATATAATAATTTTATTTATGGTCATTGTGCCTTGATGACTTTACCTTGATGACTTTATTCCAATGAACTTTTGCCTCTTCGTTAATTGACCTGATTTCATGCATCACTTTTGAATATTTTGCAAATACACTGCTATTTCAGTGGACTAGGCAATAGTTGCTTTGGGTTTCAAATATTTAATGTGCCAGGGTATAAGCCTGCCGAATTTGCTTTCTTGATGGATGCTATATTGCATCATTTTTTGAGCTTGGTATTACATGGACCTATAGTAGTTTAATGAGAAGGAATTGAAAACAAACTGAACACCATGTTGCATGGTCTAAACTGGAATTGCGTACAGATGTCATGACTTGGATACATTCACATTCTTTATGTGCATATTTCTAGTTAGTCTTATCTCAGATATACATACTTGCTTTTTTCCTTATATACATACCTAACTAAGGGGTCTGGACGTCTGGTACTTTCATGTGAATCAGTCATCACCAGTATTATGTCTGGTTTTGCTCTTTTTCTGATGATAACATAGCTATTCTTTTGATGGCTAGACATCCAGACCCCTTAGTTAAGCTAAAGAAAGAAGTTGAGTATGTATATGTTTGTAGTCTTGACTGTATTGTGTTTAAAATGTATTTACAACTCTTATGCAATAACTGAAATAGGCCACTCTTATGATATTTAACCCAATGATTTGTGTTTTTTATATTTAATAATAAGAACTAGTGTTTTTCATTTTATATTCCCTTAGATTGTAATATGTTTCTCTCAAATATCATGTTCAAATAGGAGAATAACTTGAGCATGAGGGAAAATTACTAGTTTTAAGAATGACGAATTTAGAAAGAAATGTCATTGATAAGGGCAAGCAAGTATGTGATTCGAGACAGAGTTCAGATGATACCCCAATCGGAGTACATTCCTCTAATGAAACTCCTATGGGTTCGCACAACACTGAAAATGAAGGAGTTTCAATAGATGCTTCTGAAGCACGTATTAGTGGTGCAAAAAGATCAAGGGCAAAGAATTCTACAATATGGAATGATTTCGACAAGGTCATTGTAAATGGTATCAAAAAAGGAAAATGTAAGTATTGCATTACAATGTTTTCGATAAGTGCAGGAGGATCTACATCATCAATGAGAAGATACAAATGTTTGACACGTTTTGCTAACAAAAAGCAAACGATTTTAAGTTTTAAATCTGAGAATACTTCAAATGTCACGAAGAAGCTTATGGAAATAGGTTCCAACATTGATGCACAAACAATAAGAGAGATAGTTGCAAATCTAGTGGCAACAGGAGAACATGTTTTTTCCATAGTGGATAATTGTTGGTTTAGGTTCCTTCTTAGGCTTGGTTTTCCTAATTGAGTGTCAGTTTCAAGATCGACAATTAAGAGAGATGTCATGAAATTATATGAAGATGAAAAAAACAAATTGCTTCTTCTCTTCAAAGGTGTAGATAAGATTGCTTTGACTACAGATATGTGGACATCAAATCAACAACTTGGATATATGGCATTAACAACACATTTCATTGATAAAGAGTGGAATATGCAAACACGTATCATCAACTTTACCAAAGTTGAGCCTCCTCATATTGGACTAGTTTTAGCAAATGTAATTGCTAAGCATCTTCCAGAGTGGGAGACTAAAAAGAAAATAATATCTATTACAGTTGACAACGCTTCATCAAATGATGTTCTTGTCAAAAAACTGAAAGAGAACATGAAAAAAAGGGGCATCAACTTGTATTGTTGTGCACATATTTTGAATCTAATAGTACAAGATGGGTTGAGTGTCATTAAAGATGAAATCATTAACATTAGAGATGTAGTAAAATATATCAAAGTTTCACCTTCAAGACTCAATGGTTTTGCAGCTGCAGCAAAAGAGTTAGAAAGAGTTAGAAATTTCAACGACAAAGAAGTTAGTGTTAGATGTACCAACTCGATGGAATTCAACATATTTTATGTTGGAAGCAGCTCTTGCATATAAAGATGCTTCTGCAAGATATAGTATGGAAGACCCGGGCATGGTATGGTTGCTTGGACCTGAGGACATGGAAAAAATAGCAATGATATGTGATTTTCTGCAAGTTTTCTATGATGTGTCCACCTTATTTTCTAGGTCATCTTATGCAACAGCAAACTTGTATTTTCTTGAAATTTGGAAAGTTCAAGAAATATTGCAGGAAAAGGTTGAAAATGAAGGTGGATTTATGAAGGCAATGACAGTGAAAATGAATGAGAAATTTGATAAATATTGGAAATCCTGTAACTTGTTAATGATTATTGCATCCATATTAGATCCACGCGTGAAACTCACATTATCAGAATTTGTCTTTTCAAGAATTTACCAGTCAAGAGAAGAAAGGAAAGAACAAATGCAAATGATAAAACAATCTTTACAAGATGTTTATGAAAGTTACATTCAAAGAAATGAAGTGGACGCCAATATTTCTACTGCATCAACTAATTCCTCTAGGATTCAAGGTCGAGAGAGTCGAGACACACCACGTGGTGGAAGAATGCTATTTTTTAAGTTCTTAGGTAAAGCTGAGAATGTTGCTTTTCAGACCACCAAATCTGAGATAGACACATATTTGGAGGATGGATTGATTAAGCATGATGATAATGATGATGAAGATTCTTTCAATATTTTGCAATGGTGGAACGATAAGGAATCTAAGTATCGAATTCTTTCACAAATGGCACATGATCTGTTGTCAATTCCAATAACTTCTGTTGCTTCAAAAAATGCTTTTAGTACAGGAGGTCAAATTGTTAGTGATAGTCGTAGTTCATTGATGCCCAACACAGTTGAAGCTTTGGTTTGTTTGGGTAATTGGGTAAAGAATGATGGTGATCCAATGCATGAAGTTTTAACAAAAGTAAGTTTGTTTTGAAGAAATTGTATTCATTAAATATTTTGTGAATCATTTGTCAATTGACTATATGTATTTCTTTCAGGTTGAGGAAGAATCAAGTGAATATATATCATTAGAATTATTCAAGTTGCCTCTCGGTAATGCTTGTTTTTTCTTGTTGTTTTCTTTTCTTTTTTGTTTTCTTGATCTAATGTGATTCTAGTGTTTGTTTCAGTTGCCTCTTGCAGTTTTTTGCTTTGATGTCCAATGTTCATGACTCATGATTGTGTGAAGATCTTCTATATGAAGTGAGTATGTGAATTCGAGTTAGTGAGACTGTTTCTTAACTTTCCTTTACCTCTTAAGAACAATATTTTAAATTTGGCAATAACGTGACAGTCTTTTTTCTATGTTATTTAGGAGGAGTACTCCATTACTATGATAAGATATTGAGATGAAGATCAAGGATTTGGAAGAGGAAAATAAAAGATTGGCTTTGAAGATCAGTTATAACATAACTTGATCAATTTTAAACAACGTATTCATACTTGACACTTCTAAAGAAACCCAGAGAACTATACTTCTGAAGACCTAAAAAGGTTTCAGAAAGGATAAAGTAGCCAGATTTGATCTGCAAATAGTGTTTTTGATTGGCTCTTCTTAAATGGTGTACTACTATTTCCAGCTCGAAGTGAAGGAAATTGAGCATGATGCCTTGCAAAACCAATTAAATGATTTGGTAAGTTCCAGTTATTGGATCTTTGGTGACATAAAAGATGCAAATGGAGCTGCAGGGTATCCAACTGACGCTTTTTCCTTTTCTTCTTTTAAACACTCCTGGCTTTGTTTAAAGGTACACGGAGAATTGGCATCATTAAGGAAAGTTGTTAAGGATGTATCAATGGAAAAGAATGCTGCAATTGTAGCAAGGGTACAAGCTGACATGTCAATATTTGCCTAAGCATTTATTTATGTTTGTGTTTTTTCATTCTGTTAATCATTTCAGCATTTAGTGTAGGAGGATCTCCTGGCCCAACTTCGTGGGGTTAAAAAGCAGTTAAAAGAGGCAGAAGAGGAGCAATATAAGGTTAATTTGTTACAAGTTTAGAATTCATGTTAATATCCAGCTATTTAATTTTACATTTTCCTAAAGAAAATGAAGGGTTTTCACATTGAGCTTTTTCTTGTAATAGGCCGAAGAAGATGCTGTTGCATTGAGAGCTGAGATAAAATTAATGCAACAACAGCTAGAGAGGCAACAAGATGGGAGCATTTCTTCCATACCCATTAAAGTCGAGCAGATCCAAGCCATGGAACATGAAGTCGTCAGGCTTAAAATAGAATTGCAGGTTCAATTTTTGTTTATTCCTTCTTTCTGCTTAATGGGTAAGATGTTCTACAAATCAATAATTCCTTTTTTTCTATCTGATTGTGCAGCAAGAATCACTGCTGAGGCATCAGGAACAACAAATACTGACAAAGGAGCAGCTTAAAGTTGCCACTCTTACAAAAGAAAAACAAAATCTAGAGGAAAATATGTCTGATTTATCCAAGAAAGTTTTAGGTACATATTCACAAGTTTCTGAACTTGTATTTTCTGGACTTGTGCTCACAAGTTGGGGCGATTATCTGTTGGAGTTCTCTGGTGTGAGCTTGTCTATTTCAGTTACAATAGCTTGTACGTTATTAAGTATACTTCTGTTGTTTATTGTTGTTACCTTCCCATCTCGTAATTTACTTAAAATTTTAACATTTCTCAATTTTTTACCTTTAACATTTGATAAGTGTAATTATCAGATAAACGAATTTGATTTGTGCTACTTCTGTTTCTTATGTTTAATTCATTATTTATCATGCTTTTAATCGAGACTTAAACGAGCTCGATAAGGTTATTAATCGAGCTCACAGATTCAAGCCTTAGTTGAGCTCACGTATTCGAGCCTTAGTCGAGCTCACGGTCGAGCTCAAGCTCAACAAGTATGGATGACTCGTAAACGAGCTTAATCGAGTCGAGCTCGACAATTGACTATCGAGTCAAGTTCGAGCCAAGATAGTCAAGCTATATTCGAGCTCGAGCCGAGTCGAGCTCGTGTCTTACTTAGTCGAGCTGAGTTCGAGGTGATCGAGCTCGGGCTCGACTCGGCTCGTGTTCAGCCCTATATCCTGTTGGCTCCTATGGGTCTTACTGCTACCTCCTCTACATCAGAGTCTACTTTCTTCCAGTGGCATCTCAGTCTCGGTCATCCTTTAGCGCCCAAGCTTCATTCTATTCTACCTAATCTCTCAGTCCCAGAGTCTTTTCAGTGTGAGGCTTGTCAACTTGGCAAACACACTCATAGCAGTTTTTCTTCGAGTCTCAGTCCGTTGAGTCTAGGGTTATTTGATCTTCTTCATGTTGATGTGTGGGGGCCAAGCAGGGTTGGTAGCTGATCTAATTTTAGGTATTTTCTAGTCATTGTTGATGATTTCTCTTGAGTTAGTTGGGTATTCCTTTTGAAAGAAAGGTCTGAAGTGGTTTGTATTCTTAAAAACCTGATTATTGAAATAAAAACTTAGTTTGGTTCTGTGGTTAAGTGTATTCGCATTGATCATGATTTCAAGTTCAAATCATCTATCGTAATAACCTTTTGTGTTGAAAATGGTATCCCTCCTCAATTTTCATGTCCTCATACCTCACAACAAAATGGAGTTGCCGAACGAAAACGTATGTAACTTCTAATTGTTGCTCGTACCCTAATGCTTCATAATTATGTACTTGCATACTTGTGGGGTGATGCCATACTCATGGCTTCTTATTTGAAGAATCGTTTGCCATCATCCTCCATTGAGAACAAAGTACTGATTAATCTTGTTTATCCCAATTGAAGTTTATTTTTTGTTGCACCTAAAGCTTTTCGTTGTACCTGTTTTGTTCACATTCTTGGGCCTAAACGTGATAAACTGTCTGCTCAAGCCATTAAGTGTGTGTTCGTTGGCTATCCTCGAAACCAAAAAGGATACAAGTGCTTTGATCCGATAACTCAAAAAGAGTATATCAATGCGGATGTCATTTTCTTCGAGTCTCAGTCCTACTTTAGTCTTACTTTCGTGTCGTTTGAGATGTCATGTCCTCTTCCTCTACCTATTCCTCATGTCCTATTGCAATCTTTTCCCCCTCCTACTCCAACTATGAATAGGTTCTAGGACCCTCCATTGGTCTACACTCGTCGACATGACCCCTCTCTTGATCGACCATCAAAAACTTTTTAGGATGTGAGCTCCATTGAAGTAAGTATACCTGACATTTATGCTTCTCAAGACTTGCCTATAACCCTGCGCAAAAGAAAGAGACAGTGTACCATGAATCTTATCTCACACTTTGTTTCCACTGACCATCTTGATGACAACTTACAGCAGTTTCCTACGGCTATGTTAGTTTATGCTGTACCAACTAGTCATCAACAGATATTACTAGACTGTAAATGATGGAAAGCTATGCAAGATGAGAGGGATACTCTCGTACAATGTGGTACCTGAGAATTAGTTGATCCACCTGAAAATTGTGATATTGTTGGCTTCAAATGGGTATTTACAGTCAAGTACCATTTATATGGGTTTGTAGAGAGATGTAAGGTTCGATTAGTAGCTAAGGGTTACACACATACATACAAGGTTGACTTTTTTGAGATGTTCTCTCCAACGGCCAGGTTGTGCACTATTCAACTCATTTTTTCTATTGTGGTACACTCTGATTGGCCTATGTATCAGCTTGATGTGAAGAATGCATTTTTTATGGTGATCTTGAGGAGACTGTATATATGCAACAACCCCATGGGTTCGAGCGACAGGAGGAGTGTAGTAAAGTGTGTCATCTGAAGAAGACAATTTATGGACTCAAACAAAGTCCCAGGGCATGGTTCCACAAATTACCTAAGGTGGTTTCAAAATGTGGATTTGAAAGCTTTGGATCATTCTCTACTCATCAAGAAGACCTCCAAAAATATAGTTGTTATGGTAGTATATGTTGATGACATTATCTTGACAGGTGATTATGATTAAAAAAGGCTTTCCTTCAGAAGCACTTTGTCACGAAAGATCTTGGTCACATGCGATATTTTCTTGAGAATGAGGTTTCACATAACAAAGAAGGTGTAGTGTTGTCTCAGAGGAAGTATGTTCTTGACCTACTGCAGGATACAGGGATGTTAGGAACCAAGCCGGTTAATCTTCCTATGGATCTACGTTTACATCTTCATGATAATCAATCGGAGCTAGTAGATTCACGATCTTATAAGTCTCTCATTGGCAAACTTCTTTACGTTACTGTAACATGACAAGACATTAGCTTTGTTTTGGGAAACTAAGTTAGGTTTTGGAAAACCCTAGAAAAGTCCACTGGGTTGCTGGGTTGATGGTGTTGAAATACTTAAAGTCGTCCTCGGGCAGAAGCCTCTTCTTTAAGAAAGTGCTTCTGCATCTTTGTTGGGGGCAACCTCATGTCATAGAGAAGTAAGAAATAAAACTAGTCTCTAGACCAAGTGTGGAATCTAAATATAGAGAAATAGCTCAAACAACTACTGAGATGACGTGGGTTAAATCTATGCTAACAAATATGGGTATTCATGTTCCTCTTCTTATGAAAATGTATTGCAATAATATGGCTGCCACTTACATTGCAAACAATTCAATATTTCATGAAAGTACTAAGCACATAGAGGTGGATTGTCATTATGTATGATCTTATACAAGAAGGAGTGGTGTCTACGGTTCATGTAGCTTATGAAGATCAGATAGTAGATATGTTTACTAAGGCTCTTCCGATTGGAGAATTTTCTAGATGTTGTGACAAGCTGACCATGATTGATATCTATACTCCAGCTTGAGGGGGAGTGTTGAAATCAGAAAGTTTATTATTAAGTGTGGTAGTTTTTTTATTATTTAATAGAGTCTTCCTTTGTCTTTTTACAACTTTATGTGTCTCTTGTGTAAAGACTCCAGTCGATCCCTAATGTCTCTTTAAGTAGAGAATAGGTTACGATAACGGAAGGAACTCTTTTTCGTTTCCCTCTCTCTCTCTCTCTTCCTCTCTCTCTCTCTCTCTCGTTTTTTCCTCCATCGTTCAACAATAACTATAGTCAAACTCACACCTCTAGTCAAGCATTTTTGAAAAACTTATTTCAACTCTTTTGAAAGGAAATAAAACTAAGATTAGTAGAATAAAAGAGTTGGCATTCATCTAAGTATAATAGTAGTCATTTGCAATAGGTAGCACTCTCCCTACAAAGACCAGCATCCACAAACCCAATGGTTCGAGGAAGCTGCTAGGATTTCTCCCCTCAATGATGCACACCTCTAAACACAAAGAACTAAATGACTCAAAATAATAACATGAACTTGTGACTATAACCATGTTAACAGAAACTCGTTATTGTTAAATATCCAATCACATTCACTGTAACGATCCGACTCACTTCTAGGCTCGAGCTCTTGGTTTCGGCGGATCCCAACCCACCCTCTAGCAGTTTCGGTTTAAAACCCAAAAAGGTTAGGAACCAGGACAACCATCTATTCAATAAACCCCTTTATAAGCCCTAGAAGATCTCTCACAATCTTCAATACGGGACTGAATTTTTGGGGTGTTACAATCAACTCTCTTTAAGGCACATACATTTGTGCATGTCGGACCCTAGGTCTGAGTGTTGAACCGGCTCTGATACCACTGTAATGATCTGACCCACTGCTAGGCTTGAGGACCTGGTTCAATGGATCCCAAACCACTCCCTAGCAGTTTCGGTTTCGACCCCAAAAAGGCTAGGAACGAAAACAACCATCTATTCAATAATCCCCTTTATAGGCCATTGAAGATCCATCACAATCTTGAATACGAGACTAAATTTTTGGGGTGTTACATTCACTAGACTAAAAGGGTGGTCTAACTACCTCATGAAGATGGTTACAACAGATGCAGGGAATGCTCTGGCAAGCCCAAATTGATGTGACATCCTTCTTCCAACCTTGCACTTGTTCCTAATAGTGAGATGCTTGTTCACTCCTTGCCAAATGAACAAAGTTTTCTTTACTTGACAAATTTCCCACACAACAGCAAAAAAAAAAAAGCAAGCATAAGAATTGCATGCCACACTTGCAACCAAACTGCTTGAATTGTTTGTGCCAAGAAATCCATGAGCATAACTTTTTACTATCTATGGGAAAAATAGCAATGGGATCAGAAAGCACAAAGAAAAAAGGAATTGTAAAAAATTAGGCTATTGAAGCAAATGAAACCAATGCCAATGCAAAAACACTCACCAGCATGAGAATCTGATGTGATCTAGAGCTTGTCTCATTCAGTGCAGTCTCTATAGTCTACCTTTGAGTTGCGACAGTCCAAGGATCCTTATGAATACAGAAACATCTTGAATTTTTCTAATATTAGTGAATCCAAAAAACGTGAACCTTTTTCTACATCATTCTTTACTTCTATTTGCTTCACATAAACTTAGCTTGCCTTCATCGGCCTTGATGAATTGGTGCTAATCACCAATTGCGAAGAACTATAATACCCATATCTCAAACTCAAGCCAACCACAGAAACATAGTGAACATAAGAAGAATGACCTATGTTTTGTGGCTCGCCCTCTCTCTGACCTCCTCCTTGGATTAGCTACTCTAAGCATCGGCCCTAGCATAGTCAGAAATGAGCAGGGAAAGAGTGTGAAGTGGGAAAGGGAGATAGACAAAGAAAGAGATGTGATCACTAGTAGGAGCAAGAGGGATCTCATGCACAACACAAGAGGAGAAGAGAGGAGGAAAAGCAACTACTGCTTCTTTGCAGCATGGAGGAAGAAATAGCAGGAATGATCGCACCAACCAGTGACAATACCCCCAATCGAAAACCAACAGATGGAGCCAAAGAAGGAATACCAACGATCGGAAAATTGATTGTGTTGATCTCACGTTTTTTTTTGGAAATTGCAGTTGAAAGAGGGGAAGCTCATGCATGGTTTAGAAAGTTCATGGGAAGAGGGGAGAAACTCAACTTTGCAGGAGTATATAAACCCTAAGACTATGAAACAAGGTTTCGTTGATAAATGGGCAACTACCAATAATGAAACCTCCTTTTGTTACTATAAGGCACTAAAAAAAGACCTTTACCAATGAAATATTTGGTTATTAAAGGCCCATATGACAAAAAAGAATTGTTTTTGTTGCCAAATTTTTCCATTGGTGGGATCAGCAACCAAATATTATTTTCCTTGCTAAAGCTTCAACAAAAAACAACACTAGTCCATTTTGGCGTGACTAAAAATAATAATTTTTTTACTGTGGGCAGATGATGACTAATCAATTATGAGCCTTGTGTATGTGTATGTATGTGTTTGTGTGCATAGAAGATGACTATTGAATGTATGAGCCTTGTGTGTATGTGAGTGTGTATGTTCATGTGTGTTGTGTGTGTGTGTGTAGAGGATGACTATTCAATGTATAGGCCTTGTGTCTATGCAAGTGTGTGCATGTGTGTGTGTGTAGAGGATGACTATTCACTATATGGGCCTTTTGCCAACCATAACTATTTCTGGCATCTAACACTATAAAAAAAAACTGATAGTACCGATGTGTCAATACTGGGTATGATTATATGTTGTGGTTCAAAATTATATGCACCAAAGGAGACACAACAATCTAATGCATAAAGAAAAAAAAGGTTTTAAGTTGATTATGGTAAAAAGAAAAAATTTATAGGCTTTGATGATCCTTTTAGCATAGTATTGGATGATCTGATCACATGAATCTATAGTAACCAACCAAAATTTGGTCAAACCAAGTGGATGGCCATAAAAACTGGACAGTTAGTTGACCCACTTTGAGCATGTTATGTGTGTGCGTGAGTGTTTCCGTGTGCAAGTTTGTGTGTGTTCATATAACTGAACTTGAATTTTTTTATGAATGAACACTCCTTTTAGCCATTTAATTTGTAGATTAATGAAATTAGTGCATACAAGTACTTTGATTTCATAGAGGCAGGTGACATGACAACTTACACTCAAGGGGTCCAAACTTCAAAGCTTGTAAATGTTGTCACGCTTCGGTATGTTATTCCTCTAGGCTGCAAACAGTGGCAAGTGTTACACTTGAGTTGAAGGATGTACCGTATGTCCACCTATGCCCTAAAGCAAGCGGGAATTGTGGGGACATAAGGATATGACCTTGGAGGTTTTACATTGAAGATGAAACAGGGATGGCAGAATTAAGCGCAGAGTAATATAATACAACCTTATGTGCATTAATCTGTAACTCATTGAGGAACCAAGGTTAAAACTTCAAAAAACGAATGACAGAACTAAGAAGAGAAAATAAACCCATTTTAGAAATCGGCCTCTATTAAAAGTGAAATGCACTTTCCATAAATATGAGATGTTCAGGGTTGTATTGAGACATGGGTGGTTGCAAGGCCACCGTTTGCAGTTCAATACAATAACACCTATGGGAATTGAATTGGTGGCACACTATTTATATGTTAGCCAGTTCGACCAGCTATGCTATGCTCCTTGAAGCATGTATAGATCTATCATTTCTGACATACTTTTGCAAGACAAGAGCAATTGGATTCATCTTCAATCTGCATTAGAGCTTTCCAATTAATTACATCTAACAAATATTTGGATTTGTTCAATTTTGTATTTAACTACATTAAGTTCAGATACAGATATAGAAAAACATTTCCATCAAAATCCAGATTAGTATGTAAATTCAATTAACCCAATATTCAAACCAAGCAACAAGGCATAACAAGGGAACTAAAGCAAACCAGAAAGGGCCAGTTCTTGATCTACCTTCATCAAGACAAAGTGTACCAGTAGAATGCAGATGGTAAACAAATGTAGAAAGGCAATTTGTTGCAAATGTTACAAAGAACTTAGATGGTAAACTATTGACATGTATTAGTGGATGGTTCTTTAACTGGGTCTAGGTCTGGGCCTAGTCCAGTTTCAGTTATGGTTGTGGCTCTACTTAAGTCATTGTAATCCATAATTTTTATGTGAATAAAATTTTAAAGTGACAGAGAGAGGTCTGGCTGCTAATGGGCGCCATATTTTCTCTATTGTGGTTTTTCCATCAAGTTTCAGTTACTGTTCGGTTTGGACGAAGAATTCCCTGTCACCGTTTGGCGAAGAATCACCAGTCTCCAAAATCGCCCATTGTCTTCCATCATTGCAGTGTGTATCGTTATTACTATTGAGGTCCACTATAAAGCCTGTCGTGAAGCTTCTGGGTGGTCCGCTCGCCCGCAACCATTTCGTCACTACCGCTTTATGTGCATCTATCAGATTCTTGATGATGCTCTCCACAGTTGTGGCTCCCTCTTCTGTCATTGCTCTCTGCCCCTGTGGTACTGTTTGCTGTGGTGCTTCATGTGACTCTAGTGATTTGCTGGCTGCCGCTGACAAAGTCCTCTTTCGTTGGCAACCTTGTGGGAACTTGTTCGAGCTTGCCTGAGCTCTCTGTCGTCGGGAACCTGTTGCCACTGCCTGAACTTCTATCATCACCAGTACTACACATCTCTCTGTCAGTCATCACTATGACTGAAAATGTTGGGGTCTCTAGAACTGAAAATATTCAAGTCACCACTATCTGTCTCACCAAGGACAATTATCTTCAATGGTATGCTGCCATCACTATGGGGATCGCTGGTTCAGGGCGAATTGCCTATGTCAATGGGAAGAAGGTTGAACCACCTAAGACTAGCCCAGCATTGGATACATGGTTTCTTGAAGATAATCAAGTAAAAACTTAGATAGTTAACTCTATATTTTCTGATATTCAACCTCTTATTCTTCGTAGAGGACTGCTAGGGACATGTGGGGTATTTTAGAACAAATGTACAACTAAGAGAAAAAGGATGTTTGTGTGTATCAGTTAATGAAGGATGTAATGCCCTATGACAAGGGGAACTCTCTGTGACTGATTTTTATGCGATGTTGAAATCAAAATGGAAAAAACATGACTACTACTCCGATGATGCTTGGAGTTGTCCTCAAGACCAGATGCGTTATTGGACCAAAGAATGGAAGAACAGAGTGTTTGTATTTTTAGTAGGACTCAAATATGATTTCGAAGGTATAAAGAGTCAAATTCTTAATTCAGAGGGACTATGTAACATTGAAGATATTTGCTCTTGTGTTGAAGCTGAAGAGCAAAGATGCCTTGTTATTACAGGGAGAAAAGAGGCCCATATCTCATACACTAAGAGGTCTGCCCTTGTTAGTCGGGCTCCTATGGGAGCCACTCAATCTTCCTGAAAATTTTCTCACTGCAAGAAAATAGGTCATACCATGAAGTTTTGTTCAGATTTGCATCCTGAGAAAAAGATTGGTCGTGAAAAGTCTTCTAGCGAGAAGAAGCCTAGTTCTGGTGTGCTTGAACCTAATGGAGGAAAAACATCAATTTCTGCTAAACAAATTCATGAGCTTTGTGCATACTTGAGCTAGATTGGAACTTGCCAAGCTGAGACATCCAATGATGTGAAAATTAATCATTCCCTTGTCATTTTTGGATAAAAAGGTAATTTTTGCATGGGAAAATGAATAGTTGAGAGTGGTGCCACTCACCACATGACTGGCAATCATATGTTTTTCCATGCATATAAGCCCTCATCAGGAAATGGATGTGCTTCTCTTGCCGATGGTTCTTCTATCTCTGTGGTTGAGAAATGGAGTCTCTCACTTTTAAACAAATTTTTAGTACATGATGCTTTACATTGTATCTTCCCTTGAATATCTTGTCAGTCAGCAAAATCATAAAAGAGTTGAATTGTGAACTTATTTTTTATGTCAATCGGTATGTTTTGCAGGACTTGGTGACAGGGAAGAGGATTGGGATTGGTTTAGTGTCTAAAGCCTATGTCGTTTACCCATGCGTGTTGTCACAGCTCTCATGACAGCAGTCAGCAAAACAAAGAAGAAGAGAGGGACTTCCTTTTTGTTGTTTTTGTATTGGCATGAACAACTTGGGCATCTTCCTTTTGGAGTTTTGAAACAATTGTTTCCTTATTTATGTTCTAATTTGGATATGAATGTGATATATTGTGATGTATGTCAGTTTATTAAACATGTTAGGGCTTTTATACCCTATTTCCACCACTTGTACTAGTGAAGTTTTTCTCCTTGATCCATTCTGATGTGTGGGGGCCTTCGAGAATTCATTCCCGTCATGATTTTCAGTACTTTATAACCTTTATAGATGATTGCTCACGTAAGACATTTGTATACTTAAAAGACTAGAGTGAAGTGTCTAATATCATAGAGACTTTCATTACTCTTGTGGAGACTCAATATGGTGGATCTGTTAACGCCTTTTGGTCTGACAATGCTCGTGAGTATGTGTGTCAATCCATTGATGATTTCTTTCAAAAAAGAGGGATTGCTCATGAGACGTCTTGTAGTTATACTCCTCACCCCCCAAAATAGGGTGGCTGAGAGAAAAAATTGTCAGTTACTTAATGTCACCAGAGCCCTTTTGTTTCAAAGGAATCTTCCAAAATAATATTGGGGCGATGTTGTTCTCACTAGTGCATATTTGATTAATCGTATGTCTAGTTGTGTGCTGAATGGGCGGACCCCTCATTCTATGCTACCAGGGAATCGTCAACCCTTTCCTCTTCCACCTCGTGAACTTTGATGTGTCTGCTTTATTCATAATCACAATCCTAATGTTAAAAAACTTGATCCAAGTTTAATTAAGGGTGTATTTGTTGGCTATTCTTCCACTCAAAAGGAGTATAAGTGCCTTGATCCCTCCACTGGTCGTGTCTATGTTACCAAGGATGTCACTTTCCTGAAGCATGTCTCCCATTTTGGTGAGAATTCTCTTCAGGGGTACAAGTCTATGTAAAGAAAAGAGTATTCTCGGAGCCAAGAAATTCAATTCACATATATTCTAGAATACAAAAGGGAAGAGAGTCAAGTTACACTTACAGATGTGCTTGAGCATGAGAAGGATGAAGGTTGTTCTACTGAGACTGAGGAGGAACGTAACCACTTGTTTGGGCAGGTTTACTCTAGGCAAAGATTGCCTACAGATGAAGTGACGGATGGAAAGTATTCTACTCCCAATCTCAATGTTATACCTTCCTTGGATAATCCAAGTCGTGCTCGTTAGGAGTCGGTTGAAAAAGAGTTTCAGACAAAGGTTTATAATGAAGAGCTACCCATCGCTCTGAGATAGGGTGTCAGGTTATGTACTCAACACCTTATTGGCAACTTTATATCATATTCTAAACTGAGCAACAACTACAAATGTTTTATATAATCACTTTCTTTGGTTGTGATTTCCAGGACTGTCGTTGAGGCTCAGAATCTGTCGTTGAGGCTCAAAGTGATTCCAAGTGGACTCATGCAATGCAAGAAGAGATAGAAGCTCTTAACAGAAATAGGACGCCGGAGGTGTTTAAGATCCCTGAAGCAGCTCATCTGGTTGGATCCAAGTGGGTTTACACCATTAAGTACAAAACCAGATGGGAGTGTTGATAGGTACAAAGTTCGCCTTGTTGCAAAGGGGTTCAGTCAGAAATATGGAATTGACTATTTGGAAACTTTTATTCATGTTGCAAAGATGATGACTGTTAGAGTTATTATCTTTTTAGCAGTGATAAAGGAGTGGAAGATGTACCAACTTGACGTTAAGAAAGTTTTTCTCAATTGAGACCTTGAAGAGGATGTGTATATGTGTATACCCCAAGATATGAGGAACCAGAAAAATCTACAAACTGAAGAAAGCTTTATATGGGCTCAAGCAATCTCTCCAAGCATAGTTTGAACATCTTAGACTGGTTATAAGACAAATGGTCATAATCAAGGAAATGGAGATCGTACTCTATTCGTGAAGAGGAATGAGCATAAAGTTACTCTTTTGTTAGTTTATGTTGATGATATGATTGTTACAGGTGATGATGAAGATGAAATAACAGAATTAAAAGAGTTATTGGTTGTCAAGTTTGATCGCAAGGACTTTGGTAAACTAAGATATTTTCTTGGAATTGAAATCGCTAGGTCTGGCATGAGCCTTGTGTTGAATCAACGAAAGTACATTTTAGATTTACTAAAGAAGATTGGAATACTGAGATGTAGACCTGCCTCTATTCCTCTAGATGCTGGACACAAGCTCAGTATTGGAGATGGAGAACCTCTTTGTGAAAAGGCCAAGGGAAGGTATCAACATTTGGTTGAAAAGTTTATCTATTTTACTCTCACTAGACCTGATATTACCTTTGTTGTAAATGTGATGAGTCAGTTCATGCATGCTCCAGCGGACACTCACTTGAAGGCAGTTGACAGGATATTGTATTACTTGAAGAGGAATCTTGGCAAGGGGCTCTTATATATTAGGCAAGGTCATTTCGAGATTGAAGGGTATTTTGATGCTGACTGGGCAGGTTGTGATGATACTAGGAGGTCCACCTCAAGCTACTATGTCTACCTGGGAGGGAATCTCATAGTATAGATGAGTAAGAGACAAGATGTTTGCTCCTGCTCTGGCGCTGAGGTTGAATATAGAGCAGTTGCTATGAGAGCTTTGAGCTACTGTGGTTGGAAGTATTATTGATTGATATTGATATAATGATTGAAGGGCCAATGAAAATGTATTGTGATAACAAGTCAGCAATCAACCTGGCCAACAAACCTATGACACATGATAGAACAAAGCATGTTGAGATTAACTGTCACTTCATCCGAGAGAGAATTGATGCTAAAGAACTGGTCCTACCATACATGAAGTTCGAAGATCATACTGTCGATGTTTTGACTAAAACCTTGCCTTGACCTTGTTTGAAAAAAATGTATCCAAGTTGGGTATGTTTGACATGTATGCCCAACTTGAGGGGGAGTGTTAACGTGTATTAGTGGCTGGTTCTTTGTCCGGGTCTAGGTCTGGACCCGATCCAGTTTGTGTTACAATTGAGGCTCTACTTAAGTCATTGTAATCCCTAATTTCTGTGTAAATGAAATTTTAAAGTGATAGAGAGAGTTCTGGCTGCTAGTGGGCACCAGATTCCTTCTATTCTGGTTTTTCCCTCAAGTTGAGGGTTTTCCACGATAAGTTTGTCTTCTTGCTTTTTTCTCTCATTTCTACACCAATAAAGGTAAAGGATGCTTGGACAACCAGAACTTCAAGGTTTTATGATCAATTTAAATTTACGGACCAAATTCCAGGTCCCGACCCTATAGGCACAGAGCACACCGAATCCAGTCGGCGGAAGAGGAAGGCATCAGATCTTTGGGCTCGTTCCCTACAATGTGCAGAAGTCTGTCCCAANGGAGACACTGGCTGAAATCGATGAGGTATGTCATGCCAAACCCACCAAAAATCGTGAGGAGTGTTGCAGTCTGACGGATGGAAGGGTTGTATCAGCCGATTGCATGAAAGTGGCATATGATGGGCGGAAAAATGACATCGCCCAATATACCAATGGCTGCCAAAATCAAATTTGGAGGATGGACCCGTTTAGGGAGACGAACCTAACAATTGGTATCAGAGCCATCTTGGGGCTTCACTGTCAGTCCAAGCACCGTGACTCGTGAAGATTCGGCATCTACAGGACAGTGCAGACGGCAGTGTGTGGATATTGATCTTCGGCAGTTTGCTTCCGAGTTACCTTGTTTTCGGTTTTGCTTGAGAAGTCGGCTTTCCTAGGTTAGGACTGTTTGCTTTCAGTGTATTGTGGTTTGTTTCGAGCATCTATAGGGAAATCCAAGAAGAACGCGAGCTCGGATGAGCACGTAGTTGAGGATGTTCCTCTAAATCAATCACACCCAACAATAAGCAAATGGGTAGGTCTCGGCTCCTTGTGATGGAGTCTCGGGCTGATGGCCCTTGAGGCACCACAGAGAGGAGCTAGGCCGAAGCCTGGGCTAAAGCTTAAAGGAAATAAACTAATTGCACTTCCTAAAGCAATAAACAAATCAACACCCTCCCGGAGTTACAAGGGGGATATAGAGGGTACCGGCCAAGGGCCTGCCTTGGCTGAACAACAGCTAAGGGCAAGTGGTCTTAGTCGACCAAGAGGGGAAATGGGTTCTAATTGGGTTAGCTTAACTAAGGGACCGAGTTGACTGGTCCGGGTCAAGTAGGTCAAGAGGGGTACTCGAGGTAGGCTCGAGCCGACTAGGGTCTAGCTTAGTAAGGGGGCTCGGTTGGATAGATGAACCTAGGTGAGCTAAGGGAGGTTAAGAACCCGGTCTAGGACAAGGTTCCGAAATAGAAGGGTTGACCTAAGGGGTGAGCTGGCGCGCGAGGCAATCTAGCTAGGAGGGCTCGGGCTTGGCTAGACTTAGCCAAGGGTGGTGCGCCAGATCGTCGCCACGTGGCACGATCTAGGGACAAGGCTAGAGCTCGCAAGGGCAACCCTAGCGATAAGGATGAGAGCAAGTTGCTTTTCCTACAAAGTAGGAGCAAGTGGCGAGAAAGGGGGGCGAGGTGGAGCCTTGGCGCTCTCGTGGGACTCTCGAGCAAGGGATGAGGGACACGTGGCCAGATGGAGGGTCACGATAAGATGCGGTTAGAGGGAGTGGCGAGGTGGCCAAGGAGGTGGCGAGAGTGGGGGAGAAAAAGCCTAAAAAGTAGGAGCGCATCCTACAAGTTAGGAAAAGGCAAACCGCGTGGGGTTGAGGTGGCGGCTTGGGCGGGCTGCGAGCTGATGAGGTGGCAGCTCGTGGGGCCGAGGAGGGACAGCTGGCTCGTGAGGTGGCGAGGGAGCTGGACTCGGGCTTACAAGATGATGACACGTGGGAGATGGACGGTCAAGAAGCCTAGCGACTAGGGTTTGTGACTTAGACGAAAAGAGGAGAAAAGGAGAGTGTGCCGGCTGGTCCTACAAAGGAGGAACCGTCCGAGGACACGTGGATCGAGCTGAGCTCGAGCTGAGAGAGATGGGACCGATGAATGACACGTGGCAGATTGAAGGGACAGGATTAAACTTACTTGGTTCAGCCGATCTTCCCAGTGGGCTCGCACCAAGTTGGACGCCGATCAAGTTTGAGTGGCGCCGGCTTGAAGTCCACAATGCCCTTATCAAATCCACACGGGCTTTCACGAGGTGAAGGACAGACTGGTCCAAGGACGCCGGCGACAATGGCTGCTCGCCGGAATAACCAGATCTGGCCGGAAGTTGCAGGAATCCGGCAGGGAGCCGATCTCCCAATCTAGCCGTCGGAATCACTTCAAAATGGAGTATGTTGAAGCTCTCGCTGGGGCGATTCCAATGGCAATGCTTTTAAACCCTTTCCACGGTTAGATTTAGCTGCATTGTTGATTTTAACCTGCTGGACCGAGGATAAAATAGGGACAAGGCCGAGACTTGTATTGCTCGATTCGGGGCCTTTCCACCGTTAGAAAACTTCACACTTAAGCTAGATTTAGTCTAGCGATACTAAAGATCCGCCGCAACGTGTAAAAGGCAAACTAAAAGGGGGCTTCACCGTTGATCTCAGGCCTTGGACTCGGGTATGCCAAGAACAAGACCAGGATGCCGAATGAATCCCTTTTCCCTGGTTCTACCCCAACACAACTTACGAAGGAAACTAAAGGATCGATAAACTAACCTTGTTGTCGCTTGTTGAAGCCTATCGCCGGCTTCAACCTTCCCAAACGCAATGCCGGTCTCTCAACTTCACCGTGATCGTGAAGAAGGCACCAACCTTGCTGGTTATGAACTTCTTAAACGGGGAATGCCGTGGACGAGGGAGGGATCACCGCCGGTAGGAGGGAGATCCGCCGCAAGCCTTCTTGCTTGGAGCCTTTGCCGATCTAGCGCCGGAATCCTAAGCCTTGATGGAGGAAGAAGCGCCACGATCGAAGGGGACGCGAGGGGATGAGAAGCACCACGAGATCTCCAATGGAGAAAGCCGGTGATTGACTTAGAACACGAAGAACCACCTCTACACAGAGGACGGAGAGAGCCAATGCTCACACGAGAAGAGAGAGAGTCCGGGAGTCCAAATGACTTCAATATGCCAAAATTCGATACAATGCAAATGATCCAAAAACTATTTACACTAATCCTAAGTGATCCAATCCACAATCCGGATTTGATCTCTACCTAAATCACAAAGCAAACCCGCGCCAAGCACAAGCCGCTAGGCTAGGTCCTTAGTTCAAATCACACTAGAAACACCTACTCTAACTGCGTTATTTCAAGAGTTAAATCAAACTAAACCTAGTGCAAGCAAGTAAGCAAAAGGTAACTCGCCCTTGAGCCTTGTGAGCCCAAGGTGGGGACCTCGTGAGGGGACCCGCCCTCACTTCGGAACTTAGTGCAAGGGGTCGGTCAGGTTTGACCGAACCATTTTGCCTAAGACCTTGGTCTTAGGACGCGCCTCAAGGGACTATCGAACCAGACCCACTTTGGCTAGACTCTTCTAACTCGGTGAGGCCTATATTGGAACCTAAGTCACCCTGAGACTTACCCAGTTCAAGCACCGTATCTGACCCAGCTGCTCCTCCCGCGCCTCCCACTGCAACTGACGTTGGTGCCGTTTCCACCTTCTTGGGACTGACTTCTGCACATTGTAGGGAACGAGCCCAAAGATCTGATGCCTTCCTCTTCCGCCGACTGGATTCGGCGTGCTCTATGCCTACAGGGTCGGGACCTGGAATTTGGTCCGTAACAGATTCAGCCATTGTCGCCGGCGTCATTGGACCAGTCTGTCCTTCACCTCGTGAAAGCCCGTGTGGATTTGATAAGGGCATTGTGGACTTCAAGCCGACGCCACTCAAACTTGATCGGCGTCCAACTTGGTGCGAGCCCACTTGGAAGATCGGCTGAACCAAGTAAGTTTAATCCTATCCCTTCAATCTGCCACGTGTCATTCATCGGTCCCATCTCTCTCAGCTCGAGCTCAGCTCGATCCACGTGTCCTCGGACGGTTCCTCCTTTGTAGGACCAGCCGGCGCACTCTCCTTTTGTCCTCTTTTCGTCTAAGTCACAAACCCTAGTTGCTAGGCTTTTTGACCGTCCATCTCCCACGTGTCATCATCTTGTAAGCCTGAGTTCAGCTCCCTCGCCACCTCACGAGCCAGCTGTCCCTCCTCAGCCCCACGAGCTGCCACCTCATCAGCTCACAGCCCTCCCAAGCCGCCACCTCGACCCCGCGCGGTTTGCCTTTTCCTAACTTGTAGGACGCGCTCCTACTTTTTAGGCTTTTCCTCCCCCACTCTCGCCACCTCCTTGGCCACCTCGCCACTCCCTCTAACCACATCTTATCGTGACCCTCCATCTGGCCACGTGTCCCTCATCCCTTGCTCGAGAGTCCCACGAGAGCCCCAAGGCTCCACCTCGCCCCCCTCTCTCACCACTTGCTCCTACTTTGTAGGAAAAGCAACTTGCTCTCATCCTTATCGCTATGGTTGCCCTTGCGAGCTCTAGCCTTGTCCCTAGATCGTGCCACGTGGCGACGATCCGGCGCACCACCCTTGGCTAAGCCTAGCCTAGCCCGAGCCCACCTAGCTAGGTTGCCTCGCGCGCCAACTCACCCCTTAGGTCAACCCTTCTATTTCGGAACCTTGTCCTAGACCGGGTTCTTAACCTCCCTTAGCTCACCTAGGTTTATCTATCCTACCGAGCCCCCTTACTAAGCTAGACCCTAGTCGGCTCGAGCCTACCTCGAGTACCCCTCTTGACCTACTTGACCTGGACCAGTCAACTCGGTCCCTTAGTTAAGCTAACCCAATTGGAACCCATTTCCCCTCTTGGTCGACTAAGACCACTTGCCCGAGCTTAGGCTTATCCTCCTTAGCCATCCTCTTGGCCTCTTGCGTAGCTAGGTCACCTACTTCCTGCCTAAGCTGCAATCTTCCTCGGCCTTCCCCAGCCCGAGCCTTTCTATCTTGACTGGCCTACCTATAGAGCCCCGCCAGTCCGAGCCCAGCCCAGCCTTAGCTAGGGACTAGGCACAGCCGGCGACGCTAGCGCCTCGCTAGCGGCCCTCGGCCAGCACCTCGGCTGCACCTCACGTGGTTGAGCCACATCGGGAAACAGGCAGGTAGGCGCTGCCGCTACTCGGCACTCGCCCCCCTCGTCAAGCCAGCGGCATCCAGGTCGCTATTTCGGTGTCAGGCGGACACCCCGTCCTCTGGGCACTCGGCAGCAGGCGGCTGCCCCGTTCTTGCATCACTGCCGACCCGTCACCCGTCCATCGGCGGCAACCAGGCCGCGTCATCGGCGACGACCCGTCGCTGTCCTCTCGACGACATCAGGCCGCCTTTCTTCTCGGCGCCCGGCAGCAGGAGGCTTCCCAGGCCGTGCGCTTCACGCCAGCCCGTAGCTGTTGTTCATCCAGGGCTGGCCCTTGGCCGGTACCCTCTCTATCCCCCTTGTAACTCCGGTAGGGTGTTGGCGGCGGCGGTCTCAATCCATTCATCTCATGGAATCCGGTGTAACACGAAATAGTGCTCTGCCATGAAGAGCCATTCACGTAATCCTTCCCCGCTGAACTTAGGGAATTCATACTTGACCGTTGGGGTCCTTCTTTCCTCTTGCCTATGAAGTTGCCGTTGTACTCTTCTGGGACGGAGAGGGTCTCATACTCTCCTTCCGAAAATTCATAAGCATAAGCCTGATTTACATGGCCATTCTTGGACTCATGTGGAGCTCTATAGTATTCACTATATGGCTCGGTTTGTTTATCGGGTGGGGGTCCCATAAGTTTGGCCCCATCCGTGCTTGTCCCAACTTGAGAGATGTTGTTGGGATTTCCCTCAGTGACAGTCTGATAGTCAGACGCTCCTAACAGAACTTTACCTTTCTGGGTATTCGGACCCTGAGTGGTCCTCTGCGAGGCTAAGAGTTGGGCCTGAGAAGCGGCCATTTGTCGGAACATGGCCCGAACTTTTTCCATCTCATTCAAGCGGTCATGGTTCTGTCGGTCGAAGTCCTTCTTCCTATAGTTCTCTGTCTTAGCCATGTCAATACGCATCTGCGCCTTTGAGAAACAGAAGAAGAAACCATCACACTCCTCTAGTTCTAGGCCAAAGAGCAATGAGGTGGTTCCCTACAACAACAGAAGGGAATTTCAACACAACTCAAAGTTGGGAAAGGGTCAACCCATTAGATACCTAACACCCAAGCAAATAGAGGAATATAGGCGAAAGGGCCTATGTTATAGGTGTGAAGGTAAGTGGCATAAGAATCACCAATGCACAGCCCTCAACTGCATTGTGGTGATAGTTGAACCAGACCCCGACGATAGCCCCTGTTCGGGTAATGATTCCTCCTCGAGTTCAAGCTCGAGCTCTTCTTCTGAAGAGGAGGTAGTTGTGAAGAAGAAGTCCAAAAAGCCGGAGTCTCAGAAAGGAGAGGCTTCAACCTCTCAAGAGAAACCAGGAGACAGTGAGTCTCTACATAGCATGCAAGACCCCCACAAACCAAATTCAATGAGAGTGTTTGGGCGGATCAATGGCCACAAGGTGTTGATCTTATTAGATAATGGCGCCACCAACAATTTCCTCACAGAAGAGGCAGCCAAAAGGTGTAATGTGGCGTTGCAACTAGGGCAACCCCAAACAATAATCGTGGGAGGGGGATACCGGCTGAAGTGTTTGGAAGAGGGCAAGGATATGGAGGTCATTATCAACAAGCGGACCTTCAAGATAGGCTCCTTAGTCATACCTTTCGAAGGAGTCGATCTAGTTTTAGGGATGACATGGTTTTTACAGTGGAAAGACATTCATTGGCAAGTCAAGAACTTCAAGATGACGTTCATTCCAGAGGACGATGGTGAACCTCTCACCCTTCAAAGTCTAGCCAGCAATGTACATCCCAAAGCAGCGCTAAGGGCCATAGACGCAGAACAGCCTGCGTGTTGGGTTTTGACCTTAGCTACAGATGTTCCAGGTCCAGTCGAGAACAAAGAGGAACCAATTCCTCCTTGTATCCAGAGCGTGTTGGACAAGTTTCCAGATATTTTTGCGGAGCCTAGTGGACTACCTCCACAAAGGGCGTATGATCATCGCATTGTGCTCACGCAAGGCGCGGAGCCTGTCAATGTGAGACCTTACAGGTACGGGCATAGCCAGAAGGCGGAGATAGAACGCCTCGTCAAGGAAATGCTAGAGAGTGGCATAATTCACCCAAGTTGTAGTCCGTTCTCCTCACCAGTATTGTTGGTGAAAAAGAAAGACAATACATGGAGATTCTGCATTGACTACAGAGCTTTAAACGAGGTGACCATTAAGGATCGGCACCCAATACCTGTAATAGATGAGTTGCTAGATGAACTAGCAGGAGCCACGATCTTTTCTAAGATCGATCTGAGAGCAGGATATCATCAAATCTGAATGTTGGAGGAAGATGTGTTGAAGACAGCCTTTCGAACACACGATGGGCATTATGAGTTTTTGGTGATGCCCTTTGGGTTAACTAACGCACTGGCTACTTTTCAGCGGTGTATGAACGATGTGTTCAGGGCGCACTTGAGAGATTTTATCCTTGTATTCTTTGATGATATACTCATCTATAGCAAAACTGAAGAAGAACACCAACGCCATCTGGAGATTACATTGGGAATCTTAAAGGAACATCAACTCTTCGCGAAGATGTCCAAATGCAGTTTTGGACAATCTTCCATCGGATATCTCGGACACATCGTGTCTCGAGAGGGGGTTCGGGCAGACCCCGAAAAACTTCAAGCCATGAAAAAATGGCCTCTGCCCAAGGACCTCAAAGGTCTACTAGGATTTCTAGGTTTAACAAGGTATTATAGGCGCTTCATTCAGGGTTATGGTATAATCGCGCAGCCTCTTACCAGCATGTTGAAGAAAGGATCCTTCTCGTGGACCGAGAAGTCAAGAGTTGCTTTTGAGAAGTTGAAAGCGGCTCTCATGACTGCCCCCGTGCTTACTCTCCCCGACTTTACTAAAACTTTTTTCATTGAAACTGACGCTTGTGAAGTTGGTGTTGGAGCGGTGTTAGGGCAGGAAGACCACCCCATTGCCTACATGTCTAAGGCTTCAACCAGTAGGGCCAAGCCCCTATCAACATACGAGAAAGAGCTTCTGGCAATAGTCATGGCGGTGGAGAAATGGCGTCCGTATCTGATCGGGCGTAAGTTTGTGGTCAGGACCGACCAAAATAGCTTGAAGTACATGCTGAAGCAGCGTGTGTTAGGTCCGTCCCGATTAGACCAGAATTTCTAACCAAAGAACGACCTAGTTCCCAAGACCTTCTTGGAGCAACTTCCAAAAACCAAAATCTTAAACAAAATTATACAGAAGATCTACCCGGCCGGACAGACCCCGGCGCAAAAACCCTTAGGACTGGAAAGTATAGGTGCAGAAAACCCTTCCCAATACCTAGCTACGGGCAAACCTACTGCTACTGGGTAAGGCCGTACAACCGTGAGCGATACAAATTAACACTCGCAACTCACTTAAGCCAAACCACAACAAACCACGACTAACGAACAATCACACCCAACAATAAGCAAATGGGTAGGTCTCGGCTCCTTGTGATGGAGTCTCGGGCTGATGGCCCTTGAGGCACCACAGAGAGGAGCTAGGCCGAAGCCTGGGCTAAAGCTTAAAGGAAATAAACTAATTGCACTTCCTAAAGCAATAAACAAATCAACACCCTCCCGGAGTTACAAGGGGGATAGAGAGGGTACCGGCCAAGGGCCTGCCTTGGCTGAACAACAGCTACGGGCCGGCGTGAAGTGCGCGGCCTGGGCAGCCTCCTGCTGTCGGGCTGGCGTGAAGATAAGTTTGTCTTCTTGCTTGTTTCTCTCATTTCTACACCAATAAAGGTAAAGGATGCTTGGACAACCAGAACTTCAAGGTTTTATGATCAATTTAAATTTACGGACCAAATTCCAGGTCCCGACCCTATAGGCACAGAGCACACCGAATCCAGTCGGCGGAAGAGGAAGGCATCAGATCTTTGGGCTCGTTCCCTACAATGTGCAGAAGTCTGTCCCAANGGAGACACTGGCTGAAATCGATGAGGTATGTCATGCCAAACCCACCAAAAATCGTGAGGAGTGTTGCAGTCTGACGGATGGAAGGGTTGTATCAGCCGATTGCATGAAAGTGGCATATGATGGGCGGAAAAATGACATCGCCCAATATACCAATGGCTGCCAAAATCAAATTTGGAGGATGGACCCGTTTAGGGAGACGGACCTAACAATTGGTATCAGAGTCATCTTGGGGCTTCACTGTCAGCCTAAGCACCGTGACTCGTGAAGATTCGGCATCTACAGGACAGTGCAGACGGCAATGTGTGGATATTGATCTTCGGCAGTTTGCTTCCGAGTTACCTTGTTTTCGGTTTTGCTTGAGCAGTCGGCTTTCCTAGGTTAGGACTGTTTGCTTTCAGTATATTGTGGTTTGTTTCGAGCATCTATGGGGAAATCCATGAAGAACGCGAGCTCGGATGAGCACGTAGTTGAGGATGTTCCTCTAGATCAAGCGGGAGATCCCCCATCAAAGGGGCCAATACCGGACTATGCCTTAGGAAAGATCCTAAGCTTAGAAAGGGAATTGGCGCAGATGCGTCTTGACAACGCTAAGACAGAGAACTATAGGAAGAAGGACTTGGACCGACAGAACCATGACCGCTTGAATGAGATGGAAGAAGTTCGGGCCATGTTCCGACAAATGGCCGCTTCTCAAGCCCAACTCTTAGCTTCGCAGAGGACCACTCAGGGTCCGAATACCCAGAAAGGTAAAGGTCTGTTAGGAGCGCCTGACTATCAGACTGTCACTGAGGGAAATCCCAACAACGTCTCTCAAGTTGGGACAAGCACGGATGGGGGCCAAACTTATGGGACCCCCACCCGATAAACAAACCGAGCCATATAGTGAATACTATAGAGCTCCACGTGAGCCCAAGAATGGCCATGTAAATCAGGCTTATGCTTATGAATTTTCGGAAGGAGAGTATGAGACCTCTCCGTCCCAAAAGAGTACAACGGCAACTTCATAGGCAAGAGGAAAGAAGGACCCCAACGGTCAAGTATGAATTCCCTAAGTTCAGCGGGGAAGGATTACGTGAATGGCTCTTCATGGCAGAGCGCTATTTCGTGTTACACCGGATTCCATGAGATGAATGGATTGAGACCGCCGCCACCAACACTACAGGCGAGGCCACTACCCATTATCTCTGGTTTGACCACAAAACTAGGGAACCCACATGGGAGAATTTCAAGGCTAGTTTTCAATTGAGGTTCGGCGAATCCACCTTCATCGATTATGATGAGGACCTAAAGAAATTGGTCCAAGTCACAACGGTGCCTGCTTACCACAAGCAATTCATTAGATTGGCGAGCCGAATCCAATGGATTGAGAAGGCTCTCATAGGCGCCTTTAAGGGTGGACTGAAGAAGGAGGTGTTGCTAGAAATGCAAGTGCAGAACTATGACACCTTAGAAGAGTGTTTTGCCATGGCCCGCATATGTGAAGTTAGGTTAGAGGAGAAACGACTTCTAAAGAGGACTCATAAGATTGAGAAACAGAAGAAGAAACCATCACACTCCTCTAGTTCTAGGCCAAAGAGCAATGAGTTGGTTCCCTACTAGAACAGAAGGGAATTTCAACACAATTCAAAGTTGGGAAAGGGTCAACCCATTAGATACCTAACACCCAAGCAAATAGAGGAATATAGGCGAAAGGGCCAATGTTATAGGTGTGAAGGTAAGTGGGATAAGAATCACCAATGCATAGCCCTCAACTGCATTGTGGTGATAGTTGAACCAGACCCCGAGGATAGCCCCTGTCCGGGTAATGATTCCTCCTCGAGTTCAAGCTCCAGCTCTTTTTCTGAAGAGGAGGTAGTTGTGAAGAAGAAGTCCAAAAAGCCGGAGACTCAGAAAGGAGAGGCTTCAACCTCTCAAGAGAAACCAGGAGACAGTGAGTCTCTACATAGCATGCAAGACCCCCACAAACCAAATTCAATGAGAGTGTTTGGGCGGATCAACGGCCACAAGGTGTTGATCTTATTAGATAATGGCGCCACCAACAATTTCCTCACAGAAGAGGCAGCCAAAAGGTGTAATGTGGCGTTGCAACCAGGGCAACCCCAAAAAATAATCGTGGGAGGGGTATACCGGCTGAAGTGTTTGGAAGAGGGCAAGGATATGAAGGTCGTTATCAACAAGCGGACCTTCAAGATAGACTCCTTAGTCATACCTTTGGAAGGAGTCGATCTAGTTTTAGGGATGACATGGTTTTTACAGTGGAAAGACATTCATTGGCAAGTCAAGAACTTCAAGATGATGTTCATTCCAGAGGACGATGGTGAACCTCTCACCCTTCAAAGTCTAGCCAGCAATGTACATCCCAAAGCAGCGCTAAGGGCCATAGACGCAGAACAGCCTGCGTGTTGGGTTTTGAGCTTAGGTACAGATGTTCCAGGTCCAGTCGAGAACAAAGAGGAACCAATTCCTCCTTGTAGCCAGAGCGTGTTGGACAAGTTTCCAGATATTTGTGCGGAGCCTAGTGGACTACCTCCACAAAGGGCGTATGATCATCGCATTGTGCTCACGCAAGGCACGGAGCCTGTTATGGCCTTTATCCGGTGATTCAGAAAGTGGGGAAGGCAGCGTACAAGTTTGGTCTTCCTCGGACAGCGCAGGTGCATCCAGTTTTTCATGTGACCAGGCTGAAGCCTCACCAAGGAGATGTACCTACCTTGATTGAGCAAGTGCCGGATAGTTTGCCCACACCCTACCAAATTTTGAAGCATAGATATGTTCAGCGACAGGGTAGGATGCGGCACGAGGTTTTGGTGGAATGGGAGGGACTCGACAGGGGTACCTCTTGGGAAGAATTCGGGTCAATTGTTCATCGTTTTCCCTCTTCCAGCGCTCAAGGACAAGCGCAAGGTAGGGAGGGGGAATCTGTTACGGACCAAACTCCAGGTCCCGACCCTGTAGGCACAGAGCACGCCGAATCCAGTCAGTGGAAGAGGAAGGCATCAGATCTTTGGGCTCGTTCCGTACAATGTGCAGAAGTCAGGCCAAGAAGGTGGAAACGGCACCAACGTCAGTTGCAGTGGGAGGCACGGGAGGAGCAGCTGGGTCAGATACGGTGCTTGAACTGGGTAAGTCTCAGGGTGACTTAGGTTCCAATATAGGCCTCACCGAGTTAGAAGAGTCTAGCCAAAGTGGGTCCGGTTCGATAGTCACTTGAGGCGCGTCCTAAGACCAAGGTCTTAGGCAAAATGGTTCGGTCAAACCTGACCGACCCCTTGCACTAAGTTCCGAAGTGAGGGCGGGTCCCCTCACGAGGTCCCCACCTTGGGCTCACAAGGCTCAAGGGCGAGTTACCTTTTGCTTACTTGCTTGCACTAGGTTTAGTTTGATTTAACTCTTGAAATAACGCACTTAGAGTAGGTGTTTCTAATGTGATTTGAACTAAGGACCTAGCCTAGCGGGTTGTGCTTGGCGCGGGTTTGCTTTGTGATTTGGGTAGAGATCAAATCCGGATTGTGGATTGGATCACTTAGGATTAATATAAATAGTTTTTGGATCATTTGCATTGTATCGAATTTTGGCATATTGAAGTCATTTGGACTCCCGGACTCTCTCTCTTCTCGTGCGAGCATTGGCTCTCTCCGTCCTCGATCTAGAGGTGGTTCTTCGTGTTCTAAGTCAATCACCGGCTTTCTCCATTGGAGATCTCGTGGTGCTTCTCATCCCCTCGCGTCCCCTTCGATCGTGGTGCTTCTTCCTCCATCAAGGCTTAGGATTCCGGCGCTAGATCGGCAAAGGCTCCAAGCAAGAAGGCTTGCGGCGGATCTCCCTCCTACCGGCGGAGATCCCTCCCTCGTCCATGGCATTCCCCATTTAAGAAGTGATAACCAGCAAGGTTGGTGCCTTCTTCACGATCACTGTGAAGTTGAGAGACCGGCATTGCGTTTGGGAAGGTTGAAGCCAGCGATAGGCTTCAACAAGCGACGGCAAGGTTAGTGTATCGATCCTTTAGTTTGTCGGGCGCCGAGAAGAAAGGCGGCCTGATGTCGCCGAGAGCGCCAAGAGGACAGCGACGGGTCGTCGCCGATGACGCGGCCTGGTTGCCGCCGATGGACGGGTCGGCAGTGATGCACGATCAGGGCAGCCGCCAGCTGCCGAGTGCTGAGTGGACGGGGTGTCCGCCTGACACCGAAATAGCGACCTGGATGCCGCGGGCTTGACGAGGGGGGCGAGTGCCGAGTAGCGGCAGCGCCTACCTGCCTGTTTCCCGATGTGGCTCAACCACGTGAGGTGCGGCCGAGGTGCTGGCCGAGGGCCGCTAGCGAGGCGCTAGCGTCGCCGGTTGTGCCTAGTCCCTAGCTAAGGCTGGGCTGGGCTCGGACTGGCGGGGCTCTATAGGTAGGCCAGTCAAGATAGAAAGGCTCGGGCTGGGGAAGGCCGAGGAAGATTGCAGCTTAGGTAGGAAGTAGGTGACCTAGCTACGCAGGAGGCCAAGAGGATGGATAAGGGGGATGAGCCTAAGCTCGGGCAAGTGGTCTTAGTCGACCAAGAGGGGAAATGGGTTCTAATTGGGTTAGCTTAACTAAGGGACCGAGTTGACTGGTCCGGGTCAAGTATGTCAAGAGGGGTACTGGAGGTAGGCTCGAGCCGACTAGGGTCTAGCTTAGTAAGGGGGCCCGGTAGGATAGATGAACCAAGGTGAGCTAAGGGAGGTTAAGAACCCGGTCTAGGACAAGGTTCCGAAATAGAAGGGTTGACCTAAGGGGTGAGCTGGCGCGCGAGGCTACCTAGCTAGGTGGGCTTGGGCTTGGCTAGGCTTAGCCAAGGGTGGTGCGCCGGATCGTCGCCACGTGGCATGATCTAGGGACAAGGCTAGAGCTCGCAAGGGCAACCCTAGTGATAAGGATGAGAGCAAGTTGCTTTTCCTACAAAGTAGGAGCAAGTGGCGAGGGAGGGGGGCGAGGTGGAGCCTTGGGGCTCTCGTGGGACTCTCGAGCAAGGGATGAGGGACACGTGGCCAGATGGAGGTTCACGATAAGATGCGGTTAGAGGGAGTGGCGAGGTGGCCAAGGAGGTGGCGAGAGGGGGAGAAAAAGCCTAAAAAGTAGGAGCGCGTCCTACATGTTAGGAAAAGGCAAACCGCGTGGGGTTGAGGTGGCGGCTTGGAAGGGCTGCGAGCTGATGAGGTGGCAGCTCGTGGGGCCGAGGAGGGACAGCTGGCTCGTGAGGTGGCGAGGGAGCTGGACTCGGCTTACAAGATGATGACACATGGGAGATGGACGGTCAAGAAGCCTAGCGACTAGGGTTTGTGACTTTGACGAAAAGAGGAGAAAAGGAGAGTGCGCCGGCTGGTCCTACAATGGAGGAACTGTCCGAGGACACGTGGATCGAGCTGAGCTCGAGCTGAGAGAGATGGGACCGATGAATGACATGTGGCAGATTGAAGGGATAGGATTAAACTTACTTGGTTCAGCCGATCTTCCAAGTGGGCTTGCACCAAGTTGGACGCCGATCAAGTTTGAGTGGCGCCGGCTTGAAGTCCTCAATGCCTTTATCAAATCCACACGGGCTTTCAAGAGGTGAAGGACAGACTGGTCCAATGACGCCGGCGACAATGGCTGCTCGCCGGAATAACCAGATCTGGCCGGAAGTTGCAGGAATCCGGCAGGGAGCCGATCTCCCAATCTAGCCATCGGAATCACTTCAAAATGGAGTATGTTGAAGCTCTCGCTGGGGCGATTCCAATGGCAATGCTTTTAAACCCTTTCCACGGTCAGATTTAGCTGCATTGTTGATTTTAACCTGCTGGACCGAGGATAAAACAGGGACAAGGCCGAGACTTGTATTGCTCGATCCGGGGCCTTTCCACCGTTAGAAAACTTCACACTTAAGCTAGATTTAGTCTAGCGATACTAAAGATCCGTCGGAACGTGTAAAATGTGAACTAAAAGGGGGAATCGAGCTGAGCTCGAGCTGAGAGAGATGGGACCGATGAATGACACGTGGCAGATTGAAGGGATAGGATTAAACTTACTTGGTTCAGCCGATCTTCCAAGTGGGCTCGCACCAAGTTGGACGCCGATCAAGTTTGAGTGGCGCCGTCTTGAAGTCCACAATGCCCTTATCAAATCCACACGGGCTTTCACGAGGTGAAGGACAGACTGGTCCAATGACGCCGGCGACAATGGCTGCTCGCTGGAATAACCAGATCTGGCCGGAAGTTGCAGGAATCCGGCAGGGAGCCGATCTCCCAATCTAGCCGTCGGAATCACTTCAAGGGACTAACTTCTGCACATTGTAGGGAACGAGCCCAAAGATTTGATGCCTTCCTCTTCCGCCGACTGGATTCGGCGTGCTCTGTGCCTACAGGGTCGGGACCTGGAATTTGATCCTTGCCCTCTTCCAAACACTTCAGCCGGTATCCCCCTCCCATGATTATTGTTTGGGGTTGCCCTGGTTGCAACGCCACATTACACCTTTTGGCTGCCTCTTCTGTGAGGAAATTGTTGGTGGCACCATTATCTAATAAGATCAACACCTTGTGGCCATTGATCGGCCCAAACACTCTCATTGAATTTGGTTTGTGGGGGTCTTGCATGCTATGTAGAGACTCACTGTCTCCTGGTTTCTCTTGAGAGGTTGAAGCCTCTCCTTTCTGAGTCTCCGGCTTTTTGGACTTCTTCTTCACAACTACCTCCTCTTCAGAAGAAGAGGTCGAGCTTGAACTCGAGGAGGAATCATTACCTGGACAGGGGCTATCCTCGGGGTCTGGTTCAACTATCACCACAATGCAGTTGAGGGCTGTGCATTGGTGGTGACAAGGCAGTGGTCCCTCCTGACTCTGGGCTCAAGCAGGAACTCCTGCAGCACTTTCATGATACCCCAGCCGCGGGTGATGAAGGGGTCGCTATGACCCTCAGCAGGATCAAAGCCCAATTTTGGTGGCGTGGCATCAAGGCTGAAGTGCAAGCTTATGTCAAGAAGTGCACGGTATGCCAGAGGGAGAAGTACGAGGCAATCAAGCCTCCTGGCCATCTCAACCCTCTCCCCATACCAACTAGACCGTGGACGGATGTTACCATGGATTTCATAGACGCAATGCCCCGTTCTGACCCATAATATTATTGATGTCTTGAATGACTTTGTGCATGGCATGTGTTACGTTCAATCTAACTCCATTTTTTTTCCCGACACTCCAACACCCAAAAAAAAATCCATAAAATCGAAAAAATGGTTAGGGTTTAATTAAAATTCGAGTATAAACCAAATCCAGACAATTCAACTTTGAACGTTTAACATATTTTTGTGCATTATTGTTCAGTGAGATCTTTATTAATATAAAGTACGAAAAAGTTAATTAGAAAAATAAGTTATATTGCCTTTCTCAACTCTATTTGACATTTAAAAGTATACATGCCCAATGTTAACTCTATTTGTCACAAGTCTTCCTATTTATGTTTCCTTCGATGCAGCTTGATTATTTTGCATATTAACGAACGGATCTGTTCAATGATCATTAACATTCATTTGGATATGAAATTAATCAATAAAAAAAGTACCAAATATGACGTTCATTGTCACTGTAATCAGATTTTCCCCACTACTTCAAACCTGAAGTCAAATCCAGGTGAATTAAGTCAGATACGGTAAATTATATCCAAACTAATTATATAATGGGTCAGTTTTGTAGTCTATATCTGCCACCAAACTCACTCAGTTGCATATGATATTTGTTGAAACCTATGCCATCAGTGGCGGAGCTAGAAGTTTTTAGCTATGGGGTACTGAACTATCTTATTATTGCAATGGGTTGGGTGCATGTTGGGTTACAAAGCAGTGGCCTAAGTCCAGTGGCGGAGCCAGCGTGGGGCTGGTGTGGGCGCTTGCCCACGCCAGCCCAAGATAGCGGAGCTAGCCCTTGCCAGAATTGGGTCGCGCTCCACCACTTTCCTCTGCCTCCTGCCCACTTTCACTAAATTAATCTCTTTGTTTCGGCGCAGCTCTTCGCTTCCATCTCCTTCGCCTCTGCTGCTCCTGCCTCCTGCTATGCTTCTTTGTTTCTTTTCTTAACTATTTGTGGGAACTTAAAGAAGAAGCGGTGAATCTGATAGCACTCAACGTATATGATTTTTCCTGTAGTGAATCTCAGTTTTCAAATTTATCTAATTTATGAAGGATTTTTGTTTGGCGACCTCAATCGCACGTATATGATTTTTCCTGTAGTGAATCTCAGTTTTCAAATTTGTCTAATTTATGAAGGATTTTTGTTTGGCGACCTCAATCGCGCTTGACGAATGAGGAGATCAAAGCTTCGCCAAACATTCCTCAATGTTTGTTTATTTTTACATTAGTATCTTCAAATATTTGTTTTCTCCTATGAGTACCCCTTTGTATGTGAAAATTTATGAATGAGTGCCCCCTCCAGAAAGCTTTTCTGGCTCCGCCACTGCCTAAGTCTGGTGTGGGCACCGCATATGGCTAGGCATGAGTAGTAAAACTTTTGTAAGGGTTACTCAGGCTGGGGTGGGCAGTTGCCCACACCAGCTGCAAGGTAGCTCCGCTCCTTTTTCACTTGGTTCTTAAAATGAGTCATTGAAAAATGCAAAAACGAGGTTGTCTTTGCCAGACTTATGATAACTAAAAAATGGTTTTTGCTTTATGTAACCCAGTTTTTGTATGGATGAGATTATATAATCAGATTCTGAAGAGATCTAATAAAATTAATAAATACAGAAAAAAAGCTTTTTAAAAACCATTCTGCAGAAAATTTGAGTTTTCATTCTGAAAAACCCAAACGAGAGAAGCTGTTTCATTTTAGATTTGAAACTGATCAATGTCCCCAAACTGAATTTCTGGGCAAAAAACACTGAGTTTATGAGTCTTCTAGCTAGACATGCTCTAAGTTTTGCAGCCAAACCCAGCTTATAACTGGGTTTGGAGCATCATGCGTATGGGCAGTGGCTCGCACCAGACCTTCAAAAATTTCATTGGAAAAATGAAGAATAACATTGTGGTAACTTAAACATTATAAGGAATGGGTTTAACCTGGCTTTCACCACTGCAAATGGGCCATCCCTGCTTTATATAAAACTTAAAGCTTGGGTAATGAACAGGACCTGTGAGTTGCAACATGGGTTTGACCCAGGGGTGGAGCCAAGGTAGGGCCCACATGGGCCCTGGCCCCACCTCAAAAAAATTAAAAAAATTACATGTAAATTTTAGAAAATTTCACTTGTTCTATATAAAATTTTTGAAAAATTAATATTTCAACCTAGTCAAAATTTAAAAACTTTAATTCAGCCCCCCGATGATAAAATTCTGGCTCCGCCTTCGGTTTGACCTAAGATACGAAGATGAGTTAGAACTAAAAGTAAAATGAGATCCAGAGGTCCGAAATAAAGTATCCACATGGATAGCAGGAGATTTGAATTCAAAAATATATATCGATATCCAATATTGGAGAATTATATATCACGAATACACCTCTTCTTCCATTAAGGTTGCAGATCTATGTCATGCACATCACCCTTCTTAGGTACTGAACGGTCCAGCCCACATTACTTATGTTGAGGCAATGAAAGGAGGTGGTTGCTGGAGTCTATTTGTAGTGGATTGCTCTTCAAGTGCATGCATATATTGAAAATTAACCTTGTTGGTGTCTGGTACTAGAACTTCTTGTGCTACATATTTAGTGAAGCCAAATTGAGTCAAATTAGATGCATTGTTCCAGAAAACCCCTTTTTCGAAGAGGACCCGACAAAAACGTTAGAAACAACGAAAACAGAAAAAAAAAAAAAAAAAACCATCTTTTTCTAGTTTTTCTTTCAAAATTCCAAAATGAAGTTCACATTTTTTTACCTTTTATTACATCTTTTTGGATATTTATTTTCATTTATATCATTACTAAAATATTATTTTTACTATTTTATTAAGGTACACTTTATGTTTTCTTGTTATTTTTTCATTTTCCTGATTATTAATATTCTTTTCTTTTCTAAAAAATGTTGATTTTTTTCTGAGAGTTTTTGCTTTACCGAAAATGACCTGAGAAAATCCTTATCTTTTAAAACTGGTCCTCAATCAACAGTACTGCAAGCCTTGCATTAGCTTGATGCAATTCATGGAAGTTTGAAAACAATATGCAAATGACAGAGGGAGGGAAGAACTCTAGACAAGCCAAAGTGATCACTACAACGAATGTGAATGAAAATGCTTTTCATTGTGGGTGAGTGGAAGGGAATCCCACCACCTGGGTGAGAGGCCAAAGCAACCCACTCCCGGCCTCACTCTCTTTCTTTACCCCGGCCCTCAGGGTCCAGAACTGTGTGGTGACCTACGTAAACTTATATTTACTCCCCTATTTGAGAATAATGTCTGCTGCCTTTTACGTTTTAGACGACTAGTGTCCATGAGAATCAAACTAATGACCAGGCTCTCACAGTCCCCGCCAAACTCACCAGCTACATACGTCAATTTCAATTTCATTCAACTTCTATGCTTGAAGGAACATTTTCTTCCAAATCTTAGGGCATGATCAAAACGACATGTCATACTTAGACTTGATTAACGCGTAAGACTCAATGGACTTTACACAATAATTGTGCATTCAAGACTTTGCATAGCCCGTCTTTATTCTAGACAGGAGTGGGCCCTGACCCCACCTCAAAAAGGTTTTTTTTGTTAATTTACATGTAAATTTTAGAAAATTATATTTGTCTTATATAAATGTTTTAAAAAATGATATTTTTGGCCGTGTCAAAATTTAGGAACTTTAATTTGACCCCTCTTATAAAAAAAATTCTGGCTCCACCCACTATTCTAAAACTGAAGAAACTACAATACTGGACCAGGAGAAGTCAGCAAAATCAAACAGCACAAGCTCAATGAACAAGAGATGCAAGGAAAGAAGGTGAATGGACTCGTGTGATCGAATGTCAGGCATGGAACTATTATCTCTACATTTAAGTCATCACCTAAAATTTGAATATATTTCAAACGGACCAGTTTGACATGTCGAACTTAACTCTGTTTCAATGGATCATTATTTAAGAATCAGATGCTATTCAGTTTTGAATAACAATATGTTTTAGGCATTCACTTTTCTCTTTTGGATTCAGATTCAAATTCTAAGCTGATAGTAATATTTTAGGTTTGGATCCAAGCATAGCAGAATCATCCAAATTCAATTGGCCTTCACCTTGAGTAAATAATGATTTGAGAACTTTAACACAGTTCTGGCTTGGGAAGTTGGGTATTCAACCAACTGAAACATATTAAAATCAGGCCTGAAGAATGAAAAGAAAAGATGGTTGGGTTTGATTGTCTGGTTTGAACTTTGAATTTGATGAAATTTGAAATCAAAGATAGATATGAATCCAACCCTTTGTTAATATATATATCACACAAAGAGTTTCCATTTGAGCTCAAACATAAAACTGCTTGCTTGGACATTTAATATGCGGCTTACAATATTTCATTTATGTTATAATTTCTCAGCCATGATTCGAAATAGCTTGTATATCAAATTTCAAGGGGATGCTATCCTACTATCCATTCAAACTCAAATTTAGTTTTTAAAAAATTACACTAGCAATAAGCCTAGGCACTGGGCCGGGCCACCACCAGGTATCTGGGACCCAAAAAAAAGGAACCCGGGCCTGCCCGATAAGCCCGGGTCGGCCTGCTAATGAGTTTTTTAAATTTTTTATTAAGTTATATATATATATATAATATTTTATTATTATTAATTATATTTCTATTATTTTTATTTAAAAATATATTTTTAAATTTTATCAAGCCAAGCTCGGCCCAGGTTTTGGATGTAGGGCTGGCCCGGGCCCAACTCATTATCGGGCCGGGCCGGCCCAATGCCCAAGCTGAACTCGCTGGAGTGCCTGTTGAGTGCAAGGTAAAGATAAGGGATGCATCTAAGGCAGCTTAGAAACATCAAAGCATGTAGCAATGGCTTGATGGATAGAGTAGTCAAAAGAATGTGCCTCCCTAAATAGTCTCTCCACAAACTTGTCGCTTAGTGAGTGTTTGATAGCCTTGGAATTGAGATCAGAACCTACTCCCTCTACATCTTAAATCCGACATTTTTTCCATGCAAAGAAGTAAGATAATAATTTTAAGTTTGTAGGTCTTATGTCTGACTAATAGATCTTTTGCAACATCAGCAAAAGCATGCCACGTCGAGTTCACATCAAATCTACGGATTTTAAATCTAAAGTAATCAAACGTGATCTGAAGGAACTAGAGATGTGTATATTGAATCCAGGAAGATCATGTTGATCTTCATAAGGATAAAAATATTATTCAACCTGCGCCAACTTTGCCTACATGATCAGCGTATCCCTAGATTATCACCTATACAAACTTTCCCATAACTTTTCAGCCTTAATAATAATAGCTTTACGAATCTTGAAGGGTGCCATGAAGGCCTTGCCCATTACATGCTTGATTAAAACATAGTTTTCCTGCATAATTTGGAAGTCTCCCCCTCCAAGAGTTCAGCTTTTTTTTTAAAAAAAAAAAAAAAGGAGGAAGGTCCAAGTAGGAAAGGGGCAGGCAGGTCAGCCACATTCCGGCCGACGATATCCACCTGAGAAATAGAGAAAATATTTTAATAATCACAGATTATGCAAATAGAGTCATTATGTTTTATCTTTTTTTTTTCATTATTGTATTATTGTAAAAAGTATTGGTTTATAGTGGAGAAATTACACACTATTTCTTTTAGTTGCATGCCTAAAACTAACACTATTTCTATATAATTTTGGAAAAAATTTATGTTTGTCTTGGCTAATAGGAGGTGGCTCGATAAAAGGTAATGACTAACAGTTGATTGAAGATTTTAATCCTTTTGAATAGTGACTAATATTGTATTTGATAGAATAAGGAATGCATATGTGAACGGAGTAAGAGACTTTATCAAGCTTGTTATTGCTAATAAGGTCATAACAGATGGGTAGATCAAGTGTCCGAACATGCCAAAAATACTTTGTATCAAACTTTGGATTATATCTTAAATCACTCGATATGCATTGAAATTTGCCCAAATTATACTCATTGGTGTCATCATAAAGAGACCACATTATCATCATAATTTGTCATTGAGAGTGTTGCATGAAACAAATCAGGATTATCTATGTAACGACCCTAATTTTTTTCTTAAGTTTTATGTGAGTATCATAGAGAATTGAATGTTCTGAAAATCAGACTTTTTAAAAAATAATTAGGTGTCAATGCAAACTACAACGACAAATAACCATTATTTATAATCAATGTTTAGAACTTTGTCAGCGAAATTACATTTCTATTAAAGTAATAACATAAAAAATTCAACAGCTAAAGCTCTTAAAACACGACTCTGATTGGCCTGAGCGTCATCAGATCATCTCATCAATGTAACAGTCACATCTCTCTCTCTTATTCACGATTACCTGAAAAAAGATAGACAAGGATAAGAACTTGGAAGGTTCTCAGTACGTCGTCTACCATCGATTATTTTAACATAGAAATAGCATTCAATAATTCAAATAATCTCAATCTATGAAACTAAGATATGCAATAGTAATAAAGACAAAGTAGTATAGCAAATTAAAAATAACATTACATCATGCATTCAATAACAAACATGTGCATAGACAGTAAGATATACAACAGAACAAGTATTTACCATGGCATCATCATGGATTTGTGTGAAGAAAATACAAGCAATATTAATTATTTGTTGTCATGTTCGACACCAAAATTAAGTTTCCTTTACCCATAGGGGTGGAGGCAAGGTAGGGCCCCGCATGGGCGCTGGCCCTATTTCCAAAAAAAAAAAACTTAAAAATTTACAAGTAAATTTTTAAAAATTTCACTTGTTCTATATAAAAAAATTTTAAAAATGTCAAAATTTAGAAACTTTAATTCAGGCCCCTCATGAAAAATTTTGGCTCCACCCCTGTTTATCATAACCACGGACACCATGCAATGGTGGCCCAACGAGCATTACGACACGTGTTTTTTTATATAGTGTCCATAGGTACAACAAAAACAACAACAATATACACAACTTAGCTACCGGTACTAGACTTAAGGCAAGTTGGATGGCTGCTCCCGAATTCTCGTGGCGAGAGAACAAGTCACCCCTAAACAGGGGTGCCCAAATAAACGTATAGCAGAAACAACAAGAAGACTATAGAATGAACCTAGATGATGAGTATTGGCCCTATGGACACTAATGGCATCTTGATTGGTATGGTTAATAGCATCTCATTGTCATGTCTCAGCCTCATCCAGGTAGAAAGGCAACCTACTTTGAGTTGCATGAACTCGACTCGATTTATCTTTTTTTTTTTTTTTTTTGTAATTTTCAAACTTGATCCTAAGGAAAGGGATCAAGGCAAATAGGGAGTTGGTAAACAAGCTTAAACGAAACCAGTTGAACTTGAGCTAGGAATTGATCCATCAAATCGAGCCTGATCTTATATAGGTTGACTCGAGCTTGAGCCGATCAATACATGAGTCGAGGCAAGCTGACCATGCTCGTGCTTGACTCGACTCTCTACAGTCCGACATGCAGGTCTCTGGATTGGTATATCCTCTCTCTCTCTCTCTCTCTCAATCTTTGTGTGTGTATATATATATATATACAAGCACACACCTTTGGTAGCACACAGTGAGACTTATGAATCCAACAAAATCTCCTTTTCCCCATGGCTCAACTATTATTTTTTATTTATTTTTTAGTGTTATATATATATATATATATATATATATATATATATATATATATATATATATATATATATATATATATATATATATATGTATGTACCTTTTTCTAAAAAAAGCAACGGGTCGAGGGTTTCACTGTTTGCAGAGTACATCTCGTGATTGTTTTTCTTTCATTTATTTGTACTTAAATATATATTTTCTATTTACCCATAGTTTGGTTGTGCCTCAGATTAAGACTTGAGGAATCGGAGTATGTAAAAGAAACTCTATCAAGTAAAGGTTCAGCAGCGACAAAACATCTTCAAAGAATGTGAGGAGCCAAGACAGAAGGTACAACAGCTTTCTTTTTTTCTACAGCAGAGAACTCGTTCTTCCTGATGTCTTAGTGTGTGTACAAATTTCTTTCTGTGTATATTAAAACATACCTATACCATGCAAATATACCACTAAGCATTCCAAAACACTGATGTTATGTTGCCATTGATAAATATGCATTAGTTTTTTTGCTACCATGCAAGGGAAACAAAATTTACACTCCTTATAGGCATAATAGTGCATCATCATATTATAGCCTAAAATGTAAGGGTTTACAATCTGGTGGCATGTTCCATGACATGTATAAAATGTCTACCACAAATTTTGATATGAATAACGAAGAATATAAACCTACAAAAGGATAATGAGAAATTAGTATCTTTATTGAAGTTGTTGATTTATATTGAACAAGATTGTATATTGGATGAACAAGATTTGCTAAATTATGCTTTCTTGTATGATTGTTTTACATAAAGTGTCTTAATAGATGGAGTAACAAATCATTCACCATATTGCTGGTGTTGTTTAAAGAGGCATTGGGAGAAAGTAAAACATTTTCAAGTTCTTATTATGAGATAAAGAAGCTAGACTAATGCACAATTAGGTTTTAACTACATACAGCTAAGGGTGGAACCAGAAATTTTTCATGAGGGGGGCAGAATTAAGGTTTCTAAATTTTGATTAGGGCCGAAATATTATTTTTTAAAATTTTTATATAGAAGAAGTAAAATTTTCTAAAATTTACACGTAATTTTTTTTAGCAAAAAAAAAATTAAGGTTGGGCCAGGGCCCATGCAGACCCTACCTTGGTTCCGCCCCTGTGTCGTGCATATGAAGTGGATAGATTCTATTAGGAAAGGAGATTGTGGTTTTTTTAGCAAGTCAGAAAAGAGATCATGCGGCAGTCAGTGGAAAAGAAATATGATTCTAATAAAGGATTCCACTCTAGCAGGCTCCGCCACTGGTGCCAACATGAACAAAATAAGGCCAAAGATGAATCAATTGGATGCCATTCTCATGAATTATTCCTACAAGTTGTTCTGATGCCGTCAACTCTTTCAGCCAATATCATTTTCTGTATCGTGAAGTACATCTCTCCGAAGTTGGGAATACTAAAAATTCTAACGAGGTTTTGTGGTCATCCAACTTACTACAACTTGAAGACGCAAGAGGGACATTCCTCGCTCCCAATAAATTCCTCTTTATCACCTTTTAACAAAGAACAAGTTAAGCAATTGTTCCCTCTTCGTCAGACAAAGCATGCATAGACCCAGGGGTAGAAGATAGAACCTCATGGTTGGCACTAATTCAATCATTGTTAGATTATTAGATGCTACTATTTTATATAAAAGAGTAATAGTTGAAAGTAACAATATGTAAAATCAAAAAAAATTATGGGCTGGTGAGTGCAAATTCTCACAACAGTCCACATGTAACTCCCCTACTGCTTGCTTTTGCACTGTCCAGTGAGTGCAAAAATTTCTTTCCAATGTAGTTTCTTTGCAAAGAATCGTTCATAAATTTGGGTGCTAACCTTTGGTGGACGGATGGGTGCTTCCGCTTTCACTTAGATGGTATGAAGAAATACTCATCTTACTTATTTGAAAGTCAACTAAACAAAGAAGTTATATCTTTAGAGTATGAAATTACTAAAACACCCTCACACTTGATAAAAAAAACAAAAAAGGTAAAAGTACAGAGAAAAAAAATTACCTTTTCTAAAATTACTAAAATATCCAATGACTTTAAAATGATAAAAATAACTTCCCTAACACAAACAAGATGTCGGACTCTATGTCGGCCCCGGCACAAGCCGCTCTTGTTTCTTTGAGTCACAAACTAATGAAAAGCATTGAAACTGTCACGGGCCGACTTTGTCAAGCCTTTTTGGGCCAAGGAGTCAGCCGAACGCCCCTATGAGAAAATTTAATTTAAAATGGAGCTTGACATCATTGGTAGCTGGGTTGGTCTAGAAGGGTCTCCATACCCCCAGCTTACCAAATGCTTACGCAAAAAAAAAAAACAGAAAGAGACAAAGCATGTGATGGATATGGGATAATGTGGTCTTAAGAGGGTGTTTGATAACAAAATAGGGTGTTTGATAACAAGAACACCATGAATGTGTTCCAAGAATGGATACACTCATGTGGAATATCGTTTTTGATAAACGCAGCCTCCATATTACCAAGCACCCTCAAACGGTATCAATTCCTTTTTAATATATATATATATATATATTGTGTTTTGCTATGTAACTTAGGCAATTAACCAGGAGGCACAGAAACTTAAGTATATCTTTTTTTGGACTATTAAAACTTGGGCTGCTTTTATAAACATTTCATAAATTTCTCTAGAATGAACTTGCGAAGCAATAACAAAAGCTGCAAAATCATTGAAAGATAGCGGAACAGCCTGTGGCGCGTTTCTGTTTTACAGCTTTAACTGTGAGACACATGCTACTTTCCTGAAAAACCAGGAAGCAAAGCACCGCCTTCTTTTGCTCCATCCCGATAACTTTTAACCCTATTTTATGCTTCCATTATTTCCAAAGGTACCGCCGCTACGGCTAGGCATCGCCGCATCGGACTGAGCTGGGCCCGTGCCCACAGCCGGTGACCGGATTTTATTTAAAAAAACATTTAAAATATATAAATACATAATATTTATAATGAAATATATATATATATAATATCTTTTTATATATATGGCAGGATGTCCTTTTTAACGGCTCGGGCCAAGGGCAGAAACAAAATTTTTATTTTTAATAAAACATTAAATATGTGTTTAACAAATTTTCCATTAAAAATGGAACAGTGACTCGGATCTTATGAAGTTAGTGCTACATATAACTAGACCCAAGTTCACCTAAGTTTCAACATTGAATTAAGGTTTGAAAGAGTATGCTCCGTGGGACATACGGCCCACAAAGACCCACCTCCCTCTTCTCATGACTCGTGCCCACCTAACGACCCAAAAGTCGGTCGGGTTCCAGCCTAATGTCCACTCTTACCAGTCAAAATTTTGTTGCCATTGGATCTGCACAGTTGGATCTAAAGCCAAACGGAAGGGTATAAGAAGAAGAAAAAAAATTATAAGACATCCCCACTGGCCACTGCGTAACCAAAAATTTTAGACTGAGATGAACTAATTCAAAAACTCTCATATTTTGAAGGGTATCACTATATATAAATGAGTAAATTGTTTACGACACCAATATAAAAATAATTGATTTATGTGAGGTTAGTGTGGGCAACTGCCTAGTTCTGCCACTGCGCAGGTGAGGAAATTTATAAGAGGAATCAGTAATAAAAAGAAAAAATATTTAACCTTGCAACACCCAAATTTTTCCATCGCTAATAAAAAATATTAATCACATCTAAGTCAGTGCAAGGTTGTCATTTTGCCTTTCAAAAAAGTGATACAAAAAAATACAATAACCTTTGAAATAAATATAAGTTTCTCATGGATATCTTTCTAATGTTAATAAAAGTTCATTTACCTACTTAGAGACCAAAAAGATATTTATCTAATCTGAATGTAGCTAATCACATATTAATTTATTCTGTATATTTGAAGAGGCTCTTGCAAATTAATGAACTTATTCAAATATGTTTTATACATTTGAGGATGTTCTAATTTGTTTATCACTCTTGTCTCGACTTCAATGATAGCGTAGAGTTAAATTTGCAAAAGGTTATTTCTGAATCATACATAACGTAAGTGTCTTTTTAATAAAGTGAGTTTATTATTTAATCATATGAAAACAGTTTGGTTATGAACTGGTAAATAAATCAGTGTATATAAATACGGATTTGTGAAGATATACATATATATCATATGAACTATTGACCCAAAGAGATCCTAAGAGTAGAAAATGAAAAAAAGAAAACAAGTATTGTCATATGAATTTGAAAAACACAAACTACGTACTCATACCTTTTTAACTTAATTAAAGTATTTTTTTATTAGCAGAGAAGTATTTAATCTTACTGTTGAACAAGAGAGCCAAAACACCTATGCTTCCTCCATCCCCACAAGGTACAAAGTCTGCTTTTAATGGGTAAACTTAATTAAATAGTTACTTAGGGGTGTGATATGATCCATACTAGATATCTAAAGTAAAATTTTTAGTACTGAAATTTTGAAGAACCTCAACAGGCTCCTCAAAAATTTTGGAAAAATAATAATGGCCTCTACATAGATTTGCTGGTTCCACCTGTTTGAGCATCTACCTGCTCCCACTCATGCAATGACTATCTCTTTGAATCATAGTCACAAATAATGTTTTGAAGTTTTAAACTGTGAGGTTTTTCTCGGATCTAATATGGCGAGCTTTAAAAAAATGGAAAAAATGGGGAAACAATGGTTAATTTTTTAAAATTTAAAAAAAAACTAAAAATTACAGAAACATAAAATAAGTAAGAAACTAATAGCACAAACATCAAAAGATAAGTAGATTTGCAACAAATAAAAAATATAAAATGAAAAAAAAAGGCATTAAAAAATGAAAAAAAAAAGTGTTTTTAACGTTTTTTTTCAAAAATGTATTTTTTTAAGTTTTAAACGGTAATTTAGTTTATCGAGTTCTTTTTTCAAGTTTTTTGTGACTATGCTTTGAATAACATGGCCCACTTCATTGCTAGCTCTATCTATTCATGTTAAACCAGATTTACAATATCTAAAATAAGGTATTTTCAGAAGGCACCAA